>JABYPW010001245.1:0-16669 GCA_016880775.1 Phymatotrichopsis omnivora
GGGCATTGGTGCCGAAGCGAGTCGATTAATCAAACCCCTAGTTCGTCCCTCCCTCCTGTCATTCGGACGCGCCTGAAAACTTGCGATTGATAAGGCTGAAAATCGCCGCTTTCTGTCTCGAATTGATTGTTACCTGTCAGATCTTATTTTGCGTCCTCCGAAATGTTTCGTTCCCCTTCATGTGCAAAAAAAAGTCTCGCACACTTGGCCCTCAGATAACAAGGAAAATAGGAGCGATGCCGTGTGACGAGTCTTGGCGAGGGAACCAACGCAGTGTTGAGCGTTGGGTGTGCGGGAGGGAGCGCTGAAAATAAATGTTCACACAAAGTCGAAATCTGCCTGCAGCATGCACATGTAAAGTACATACATGTACATGTACGTTACATGCGCATACATTACATGTATACGATATGTATGCATGCTGCACAACGGGGAAGGTGCGCCCACACTCTCACACATGCCTGTCAACGAGAGTAGATCGGGGACGAGTCAAGAAAATGAGGGGAAAGGAGACGGCACAAAGACCATGCAAATAGCGACACGAAAATACCACTGTGGCGACAACCCAGCGCAGGGAACAGAAGGCCTCAAAGTACAGGCTTGAACATGTATGTATATACTCTACTCTGAGCACGTAATTAAGTAACTGTAAAGCCTCGGGTCTCCTTCACGTACATGTACGCAGCACTCTACATGTACAAACCAGGGCAAGGATAGCAACCGCCCTACTGGTAACGTGCCCTCGTGACTTTGCTTTCGCGGGATGGCAAAGGCCGACGCTGAATTGAGTATTTGTGCATGTGTGTTCTGCGCTATCTAGCGTTCGAAAGACGAGGGGGTATGGTAGTCTGCATTTCAATATTAATACCAATGGGGGATGGCTCGTTGAGATCTTCATATATGTATATCAATGGGTCCACACACTGCCGATACATATGTACTACATGTACATGCAATTGTAGAGTACTAGTATAGTAGACCACTCTGCGAGTCTGCAATACGCTCACGTATAAATAACTTACAGTCCCAGTCCAGGCAGGATGCATGACGATACATGCAGACAGAGGCCCTGTTCGAGTTCACTTCCACGATATTCCGCACCATTGATTAATTAGTAAGCAAACCGGATTACCAAAGCAAGGAAAACGACCACCACTGTCAACATGTGCCGCTGAACAAGGTCCTTCGAGAAAGCTTTCGATCACGATTCCACCAACATTCCTTCGAAGGCTTAAAAAAATACATACGGTATATCACAACTACGATTCCCGCATTAACACAGCCTATTCCAACAGTTTCATGCAGCTACGTCTGTTCTCTAGATAAAGCTGCGTCATAAGTGAACGGTGTTCCACTTTTGTCAGGAAACAAAAGCGGAACTTCCCTCGCGATAAAATGCTCTCAGTCTCTCTTGGTCTTAACATTTCAAGCAAGGACATGCCTGGTGGAATCGAACCAATAAGAATTTCTGAAATATATACCACTCTTGGCGAGGGGAAATCTTCTCCGGCGTGACTTTTGTCCAGGCCAGCTGCAGGGGTGCATAATTAACATTAACTCTGTTGCTCTTCGGCGACGGGCTCAATATATGTAAGTGAAGGGTTTCTGGACATACACAATACCGGAACATTGCATGGCCCGCGCGCGCTTGGTCTCCGAGACTTCGAAGCTCGGTGCCAATGATGAGAAACATCGAGAAATCAGATCTTGGCCGCAGAACTGAAAGGAGATATCGAATGAAGCTATCCAGGCCTGTATGCAACGCATTTTCCCATCGTATGTGAATTCAATTTCGTTTACAGCCTTATGCGTTGCGATGCATGAAGCTTGACGCAAAAATTCCTTCGAGGCCGGTGGCGCCGTCGATGAGTAAACGCCATTTAAATTTCAATCTGTTGAACCGCGAACCGGATCTCCGTTTCTGTGAACCGAAGACGGGGATAAACCAGTTTCGTGGACCGGACAAGGCCGCGTCGCCTAAGCCTCCGACAGGCAATGTCAACCCAAATTGCAATTTAAAAAAAAAAAAAAAAAAAAACTTCGCAGCCAGAATTTTTTTTATCAAATACAACTCACTACCTGCGCTCGACCTTCGCCGACGGCTCTGGTTTATGTAAGGAATATAATCACGCGTAATATATGGGTAATCCAATGAACCATTTTATATTAAGAGTTATGTCTATAAAGTGAATATATAGCATCCTCGCTGCTTTGGATGTCATAAAAAAAGAATGGGAGGAAGAAACCCCCGGTAGCTAAAACCTCCGGATATACAACGCTGGCCGCAAACGTATTTTCTCACCCATGGTTTTCAGCCACAACCTTGACATCTCGGCGTGATAGTGCGATAGATCACATGCATAAATACAGCCTAATTTTTAGGGTCAATTTATGAGGAGATATGCTATTAGAGGTAAGACTATTCCAAAATTCATTGGAAAAAGGTTTTTATGAACATTGCTAGTAGGTAAGATGAAAGGTAAATTCCCCCCCGTCCTGGTAAGTACCAAAATCTGGATGTTAGTTTTGTCAACTGTGCTATTTCAAGTATTTCCTACATCCCTTTCCTACTGTATTGATAATCCATTGTTCACAATGGAAGAGTACTATTAATGTAGCAAATAATTTCATCTAAATAGCTATCAATAATAATAATATCAAACAGTCCCATCAAATCAGATATAACATTAGGGTATGTATACTTAAGTTATATACATTTACTAATAGATGATTTATAAATTCTGTATTTTTTTACTTTTAGTATATTATCTGTCTCTAAACCATATATTATGTATGAATGTTGTAAACCTGGAAATGAAATATCCTTGTACTCATATTAAAAATGTGACACTGCATACTATAGATAATGAAAGGTAATTTTTAGCAATTATTTCTATTGAAAATCATGATGTTCTAAGTAAATAAGCAATAGTTTCCTCTCCTACTACTTGATAAAGAGTGCTCTATTAGTTACCTTCTTATATTGAGATATACCTAGTCTGATATATTGTGTATTTCCTCTCCTTTTCATATCTTTTTACATTAGTAGGACAGGTTTTGCAACCTAGATCTAGATTTCTCTTACTCTTTAATGCTTTATAGAGTAAGAGTTGATTTTTATTTTTTATTTTTTTTAGAGGGAATTACCTTGATATAGTATAGTTAATAACTATATAAAGATTATTTAGGTAGTTAGTAAGCTAGCTAAAAATGCAAATATTTTTTCTATCTCCTTCTACAGATTTTAATTTTTCTTTAAAATACATGTATCAATTATGATATGCTATAATGTTTCTAGTATCTAAAAAGCTTTGCAAATGTTTATATTACATATTTCTTTTTTTGTTTATACTATGTTGATTGTTTATATATACACTCATTTTATATTACTCTTCATTATATTTTATATTACTCAAAAAAGTAAATTTTCTGAAATTTAATTAAAAATAATATAGTATACTAGTTAAACTAACTTTTGTATCTTCCTCCCTTATTAAAAGAAAAAGGGAGAAATTTTACTAAACACAAATTACATAATAATACAAGCTATGCCATATGAAGGTTACCCTGATGGCGCTTAGCGAGTATCACTCCTATATATATGACAAAACTCTTTTCCCATTACTCTAAACTAGGTACACTCTTCCCCTAGTGGGATGGCTTCTACACTAATTTAATAGAATGGCCTAGCTAAGGAAAGTTCCTCCTCTTGACTGACCAAAAGGACAGCCTCCGCCTACTTGTACCGATAAGAAAAACATAGACAATTACGTACAAAAGCTGACTGGGGAAAAACAATCACTAGGCAAACCTTAAAATAATGAAAGAAAAACTCCCTATACGAAATATGCGACTGAGTAGAAATAAAAGGAAAAAAGAGGAAGGGAAATGTGTAAACTCCTCCCTACTTTACTGAGGCAGAAAAACCACAAGTTCTAACATAGAAGGCTTTACAAAGATCAAGCAAATGAAGAAAGGGGAAATTAGACTACTCCCATTATCATGGACTTATTCTTTGTATTAGACTTAGCGAGCTTGGCCTAGATCATCGTCATGCAGATCGGATCATTCACTTTATGTAGGCTGGCGCAGTTCGCACATTAGAGGACAGTGTTCTTGCAGGCGAAACCTTTCAGTTGTTTGCAGGCGGTGACACCGTAGGTATATTCCAAGATTATGTGGGGGCTGGCGGAAAGTTGGCAGCAAGGAGATGACTGGCAGTTCTAAATAGGGTGTCCAAACTTCGAGCAGCAGGAGCATTGAGTGTCAGCACAG
The DNA here is from genome assembly GCA_016880775.1 of Phymatotrichopsis omnivora. Taxonomy (NCBI): domain Eukaryota; kingdom Fungi; phylum Ascomycota; class Pezizomycetes; order Pezizales; family Rhizinaceae; genus Phymatotrichopsis; species Phymatotrichopsis omnivora. Next base: position 4,276 of record JABYPW010001245.1, read on the forward strand.
AAAGGAATGTACTTCACAGTGTGACGGGTCTTGTTGAGGATGGTGAGACCCTTAAGTATACGAGCCTCATGATTGTTATCGGTGACAGTGATCACTAGGGAGCCGTGATTCTGTTTGTTGATTTTTGCGCTAGAGGTCAGCCAGTGCGGGGTCATCGCTAAAGTAAAACCGGAGTTGTAGCACTCGATCTCTTGACGGAGGCAAGACATTTGTCCTACAGTGTTGAGGTCAGTGGCAGTTAGGACAGCATGGACAATGTACTTCTTCTATGTGTGGTTGCAGTTGATTCCTTTGACTTCGCTAAACTTGCCAACAGCTTTGGTGATGATAGGTCGGTAGGCAAGGATGGCGGCAGCGGTGACTGTCTCCATGGTAGTGAGGATAAGCGTAGTAGGGTTATTGTTGTGGTATCTTTAGATACGCAAGAAGGAGGGAGCTTTGGCCTTATCCAGGGCTGAGTTAACTTGGTCATGGATTTGAATGTGGGCATCCTCGCTGAAGGCCGATGGTTCCTTGATGTCAATGATTATTTCTCAGTCACGGTAGGTGGGATAGTATGGGAGGGGAATGGGGGTGGTTGGGAGAAGGTCCTTCTAGGTGACTGGACCAACCTTCTTCTTCTGTTTATTAGAGATGACTTGAGCCCAGGTTTGAGCATCCTGGGTATGTAGTAGGGCAGGGAGGGATGTAGAGGTGGTGGCGATTGAGTGAAGCTTTCGGAGGTCTTTCGCAGTCGCCTTTTATTGTTTTTGAATGTCCTTGAGGGACTCAAGGATTTCTGGGGGAGGGGGTAAGGACTTAGCAGCAGGTGCTAGGGCTTCAGTTATAGGTAGGGACGGTCATAACTCCAAAGCAGTAACTCGGTTAGTAAGGTCGGTCTAGGTATTGGCAATGGTGGTGAGGGTCGACTGGATCGAAGCCAGTAACTGTTGAATAGCGGGGAGGTCTCTTGCAAAGAATGTGATAAGATTAGTCTTATTCTAGGACTCAATAGCCCTGACATGATTTGCATTGCTTCCTGTGAAACAGTTCATTCCAGAGGTATTGTATCCTAGGAGTTTACCGAACTCGGACGTAGCGAGGTCCACCTAGATTTTGCAGAGGGCTTCTACCTGTCAGATAGTTTTAGGGCAGGGTTAGGGCTATAGGTTAGGGAGAATGGGGGTAGAAGAGAAGGGGGTGGGTGGGGGCAGGGTTAAGACGATGATGCAACATCGCTTAAGGTTAGAGTTTGAAATTTCGTAGACATTGTAATTTCAAAAAGTAGAAGTGAGAAGGTCGAGAAGCCTGTCTATGTATGCAACTATGGCTTTGCTCTTAATTGAGTGTACCTGACCTGTCTGTATAATAGTGACCGAGGGAACATAATATCAAATAATAATTTAAGCTATTAAATTTAGTTTTTTTATTATCCTTCCTAAAATATTGAGAAATATTAGGGATATCATTATTATTGCTACTAAAAATTTCCTATATTAAGGAGCATTCTAGGCATGTAAATTTTTACATAGTAGTGTAGACTCATAGCTAGATTACTAAAAAAAGAAAAACTTAAATAATAGATATTAGAATAGGTTTTAAGAATAATATAATTAACTAATTTCCTATAGTTAATAGTCTTTGAAAGATTGTAGGAAAATATTATACTCCTATAAAATATAAAAATTATAAATAAAAAGTATTGTAGTTTTATTATAACTTATTACATTATATCCTTAAGGATTGCTCTTATAATAATTTTAACTATAGTTATAATAGGTTTTCTAGACTAGTAGAATTCTCCATAATATTTAAAACTCTATGTAAAGAGATTAATATTATCTATATCTTAATATGTATAAACTACTATATTGTTATAAACCTAAGCTAGGACTCTTGCTACTAGAGCTATATCATGCAAATGAAATTGTTAGAAATATAGGGGAGTGTATAGAAGTGAACAGAAGCATACAAAACTAGCTTACAAATGTTATCTTGGAAGAAGGGCCACTTTGTCTCTGCATAAGTATGAGTGTGCTCACTATATTTTTGTCTTAATATCCCATAAGGTCCTTCTATCTTTGTAGTTTGAATTCTTTAATAGCTGATATTAACTTCCCATTTTGATTACTTGTAATGTAGATGGGGTGTTTATCCTTAATAAGGAGTAAGAACATAATCATATATTATAGAAGTGTTAGGTATGTACATTTATTCACTAAGCACTATCAGGGTAACCTTGATATAGTAGAATTCTTTAATAGCACTCTCCCTACCCTTCTATATTCTATTGGAAATATATAAGATACTGTGACCTCAATATAGGCTAGACAAGGGTACTTAAAAAATACTTTGATAACCTTGAGGCTACTATTACCTATAATACTCCTACTATAGTATTAGTATAGGTAGTCTATTACAGTGGGTATTTCTTTGAGAATAAGGCTTGGAAAACTTATGAGTGCCACTCAATAAAGCATATTACTGAGTAAACTCAAATGTTTCAATGGCTAAGTCTAGATCTACCAAATATAAGTTTCATATATTTAAAGAAGAAGAGGAGAAGCAAAGTTTAATAATAAGAACTAATATATTCTTAAGGCTGATAACTAGTCTATAGACTGAAGAGAGAAGGAAGGAAAGATATAAAGAGCATGCCAAGTATTCATTTTCCCAATTATGTTATTTTACATCCCTTTTCCTCTAGTAGGGCATTTACACTTATTTAAAAGCAAAGATATAACTAAAGAAAAAAGGATAGTCATCTACCTACTCATGCTAAAAGATTATAATTCTTTGAGTTTATTTATCTCATCATTGAAATCATAACATAAGTACATCTTCTGCTTTCATAACTATTATGATAACTTTTGATCTTTAGAACTTGGATAGGGTTTGGTACATAGTATACAAAGTTAAAAAGCTATCAAGATGTCATCTTCCCAGTCCTCTACTCTATTTTCCACTGCTCCTTGCTCCTCTAAAGCCTCCAAATGAGAATCTGCCTAGCTAGCATATTATATTTTTAATGCCGTTATCTCCCCCATCCCCACTACCCTTAAAAAGATTCAACCAGAGGAGATTGGTTTCAGACACAATAAGTATATATAAATGTATTATATAGCACTTTCACTCAGGCTCCTTCGCACCTTCAAACTACCCTGTACATTATTATTTCTCAGCTATTAGTATTTAAAAGCATTGTCAAAATGTTGCAAAATGCCCCCGCGGCGTTCACAGTTAACACAACCCCCCCCCTGCCCCCCTCTACCACCCCACAGGTAGCAAAGGATGAAGTGGCCTGCATGAAAGTGATGCTCGCCTCATTCGAGTCATCAGGCATATCACCCACTATACGAGACGAACCTGGAATGGGAGATGTAGTCTCGATGCACACCGCCCCACTCACAGGTGACTTGTACATCAGATACAAAGACCTCCAGTTCTATACGCAAACCCTGCCATCCCTCCTCACCTCGGTGAATAAGATTCAAGAGGCAGTTACTGCTATAGCTACTGGCCAACAGTCCCTCGAAGCCCGATTTGATGAACTTGAAGCCATCACCACCCACAATGCCACTGCCACGGCTTCGGCTAAGGCAGCCCCCACTGAAGTCGACCTCACGCTTTCAGAGTCCATCAAAAAGTTATAGTCGGAGATGTCGAAAACTGCCAAAGCGGTGGAAAAGATTTCTTCCTCCCTTGCCTCCCCCGCTCCTGCTGTACCACAAGTGGCGCTCCCCACTACTGACACCACCTGGGCCCAGGTAGTGAAGAAAAACAAAGGTAAAGCCTAGTCTGCGCTGACCCTAACTACTACTACTCCTCCTACCCCGAAGTATCCTACTAAGAGGGAGAGAGAAATCATCGTCAATCTCAAGGGAGAAATCCCCGAGTTCAACCCCATTGCTGTCTGGGACGCTGTCAACGCTGCACTGGTTAACAAGAAAGCCCCCTCTGCTTGCTGAATCTGCTCCGTCTGAAAGGCTGGGGCTAACAACATCTTCCTCTCTGTCATGGAGAACACCACCACCCAACAAGTCCTTGCCTACAAGCTGACTACCGAAGAAGCAGTTCGCAAGTTATTCCCACTATCACCGGCTTATGCCGGAACTTCCTTCACAAGAAATACATTGTGTATAACGTGCCAACCCCCGTTCTTAACAGCTCAGAATACGAATACATGTCCCTCATCCGAAAGGAAATAGAGATGTTTAACCAAGGTGTAATCCTTGCCCAAACACCTCGCTGGCTGGCCTCGAAGGACAAGCTACTCGGCAAACCCACCTTGTCCATTGTTATCACAGTAGTAGTGAACAATAACCATTACCACATTTCACAAGGCCTGACTATCCTCAATAAGAACCGTCGGACTAACCCATACATCGCCTTCTCCAAGGCCACCCAATGCTCCCGCTGCTGCCGTTTCGGTCATCATCAACTGAAGTGCACATGCTCCCCCAGCTGCCGCATTTGTGCAGGACCCCACGCCATCTTCGAGCATTCCTGTGGCAACACAGAATGCAAACGCCGCAGATGACAATGCGAACATACAGTGCTTAAGTGTGCTAATTGCGATGCTGCCCACCCTGCTAACGATCCCCTCTACCCTGTTTATTTGCAAGCTTTGGCCGATAATAATAAGAGAGTGGAGAACTTGCGTGCTGTGATAGAAGAGGGAATAGAGACTTATGGCCCCTTAGTATTTCATCTGTTTTCCTGCTTTTGTTGTTCCCTTGGTGTAAATGTTCTGTGAGTTTGGCTTATGTTTTCTCCTTTGTCTTTCCTCTTTGCCTCTTCTTTGGTTAGTGTTCTCGCTTATACCCCAATCCCTTCTGGTTGTTGTAAGGTTCGCCTTGCTAGAGATGGGAAAGGGGTTCCCTGGGCTTTTCTTTTTCTTTTTCGCTTAAAGTCTTCCTGCTGTTTGATGTACTGGGTGTGTCAGGTTCGTTTAGTAGGTAGAACATCTTTTCTGTTGCCTTTTCTGCAAGGGGCTCTACTATTCTAGCTTCTCCTTCTATGCAGTTATCCCACCAGGGGTGGTGTAGGTTAAAGTCTCCTAGGACGATGTTGTTATTTGGTGGGAAGATTTTGTCCTATGGGAACTGTTCTGAGCTGTGATCGGGTAGTCAGTATACATTTGTTATGTTGACGTGATTTTCTTTATATGTGTATAGTCTTGTGATGAGAATGTCTCCATTGATGCTCCACTGTAGAAAGGGTCGAAGCTTTCCATCGCCATGTATATATGTTGCTACTCTCGATCTTGTTGTGTTGCTGGGGTAGAAATAAATCTAACCTTGGTATGGCAGGGGGGCGTTGTTGAAGGTCAGGGGCTCTTGTACTAAACCTATCTTAGCCTTGTTTTCGGTTGCTGTCTGCATTAACAAATGAAAGTTTGATTGTGATCTCTAGTAGTTGTGCTGAAGGATTTTAAGGATTAGATGTGGGCCTAGGTCCCACTGTATTTTTTCGCTTTGGATATTCCCCATTTATATTTCTTGGTACATTTCGATTTCTATACTAATCTGATCGATCTATTCCTTCTTCCTTGCTTCCAGTTCTCTTCTGTATAGGTCTTTTGCTGCTTTTACTACCAGGCACTTGGGGTCTGTGGCCTTGTGGTTCCCTTTGTAGTTGATGCAGATGGGTCTATAGTGTACGCAGGGTCCTTGGAATTGGCACTTGGGGCATTTGTACTCTCTTGGATTGTGGTATGGGAATAGTCATCTATCATATAGGTTGCTGTAGAAGTTGTAGTTCAGTTTTCCTTCTTTGTAGGTTGTGCCGACATGTCCTAGTTTGAAGTATTTGAAACAGATGGTGTGGGGGCTTTATCTCTAGGATTTTGCTATTTTGCTGACATTGTTGAAGAGTACTACTTGTTTTCCTAGTTTGGGGACTTGGTCTTCAGTTATTCAGATGGCTATGCCTACGTATGCTCCTTTGGAAGGGTTCTTCTCTCTGTCTTCCTTGTTTTTGAGGTAATGGGTAGCTGCGATTTCTACATCTGCTATGTAGAAGAGTTATTCCACTACCTTATGGACTGGTACTTCTCCTAGGGGCTATGTTGGTACTGAGTAGATGATTAGTTCTGTGAATATTGTCGCTACTCTAAAGCCATCTCTTTCAACTTCTAGGTTCAAGGTTTCTTTAGTTGTGAAGTTGAGGGCGTCGATGTATGGGACTAGGGTGCTCACTATATGTGTAGGGGGGGTGGTGATTATGATGGTGGATTTGTGGTTGATTCTGATGGTGAGGCCTCTAAGCTCGACAGGTGCCTTTTGTTCTGTGAAAATTTTGATGTGTGCTTCTCTGAGTTTTTCTGGACCTGCTTATACTACTGATGGGTGGATTACTCATACTATGGGTGAGTAAAGCTCTCTTCTTGCAACTGGGAAGGTCCTCAGGCCCTTTGCCACTTCTTTTCCTTTTTCTTGTTTCTTGTCTTCAGGTTTTGTGTTGCCCTAGGCTGCTCTTTGTGCCTAGTTAGGTTGAGCGTTTTGGTTTTTTAGAGGAGGTTTTGATACTCTTTTACCTGGGCTATTTTCTGGTGTAGACTGTGGTGTTTTTTAGGTTTCAATGTGGCTTTCTGTCGGTGCTGGTGTTTGTTTTCTTGCTGGTTTGCTAAGCTCAGGGACTGCTGGTGGCACCTATTGTCTTGGGTTTTGTTGGGTATCTACGAGTTTGTTGATTGTGGCCCTGAGCTATCTGATTTCAGTTGCTTGGGGTTGTAGTTTATCGTTTATTTCTTTGATCATGTGGTCCTTTTCTAGGTTGTCATCGTGCATAGGGTCGAGTTTTCTCCAGATATAGTTGAGGGCATATACCATTGATCTGAAGGCCTCAGCATTTAGGAATACTCTTTTGCCATTGTTGTCAATTAGTCCTTAGAAGGCTTTACCATAGTTGTCTGGCATCATATTTGCCAGTTCATATTTTGGGAGGTTAGGGATAGGGGAGAAGGTTTCTCTTAGAACTTCTTTTTCTCTTCTTTTTCCTTTCTCGATGTATTGTTTGGGGGTCGCTTCTGAGTTGGTGCTATCTTCGTCATATGCATGCATGGATACATTTGTATTACTTCTTGTCATCGTAGGGAGGGAGGGTGCGCGGATTGTGCTTTTGTTGTAGTTTTGAGCACTTAGGGGGGTGATTCCTCTATATGAGGGGAACAGGTTTATGGCCTCTACTGTACTTTAGTGCTCTTGTGGGCTGGGCATGTATAGGGAGGTGAGGTCCAAGGCTTTGGCTGTACTTTGGTATACTGGGGTGTTCTTGTATGGTGTAAGGTTGAGCATGGCTTCCGCTGTGCTTTGGTGTTGTGGTGTAGGGGTGTATTGTGTTGCCAAGATTTGTACTTCTAGTAAGGAGGATGGTGCGTATTGTGATGCATTGGCACCGGCCTCTACTATGCTCTGGTGTACTTGGTTATCTTAGTGTCCTTGTTCTAGAATTGTGGTGTGCCCTAACAATGTGGTCTGGGTTTAAGTTCTGACTGGGAGCAGGTTCTCTTTGGCCATTCTAATTTCTTGGACTTGTTGTTCAGTTAGTCTGAGGTGTTCACTCCAGTTGCCTATGTGCTCTGGGTCTATTTGATGGAAGAATCTTTAGCTAGCCCAGCTTGCTATTGGGGTAACCATGCTGCTGTTTGTTGGTAGGGTGGGTTGGGAGGTTGGGAGTCTTATTCTGATGGGGTTCTTGATGGTTTCGGGGACGAGTCTTAGGGTGTTGATGGTGGTCTAGGTGTTTTCTCCTGAGGAGATGATAACTGGGTAGTCTTGCAACATTGCTGACCATAGGATTTGTAGCCTATTTCCAGCTCCACCTATAAGCAGTACTTCTACCTCTATCCGAGGGCTAGGCAGTGATGGGACAGGTCTAGACATCTTTCCAGTCTCAATGTGTGGTATAGTATATTGCTATCGTGAAGGTAGGTGACTTCTTCAAAATAGCTGAAGGGTGAAGGTGGACAAAGGAGCATTCAGGGGGGGGGGGAAATTGATTTTATTTTACCTTTACGACTACGCTAGGGGTCGTCTAAAAGAACCTCCATGTGCAGCTATAGAAAGCTATGACGGAGGTAAAAGACAGCCGATGTAAGGTCAGTAGCACAGTCTATGGCTAAGATATAATACAGGTTTGATCCTGAGTCCTCCTCGCTTACACACAATAAACTAGAGAATAAATGGGGCAGAAAAGAAAAGAGCAGCTGGGGTAGAAAACTTAGAAAAGAAACATGACCGGCATAAAAGCGACCACCCAGTACGTTAAACAGCAGAAGAACTTTAAGTGGAAGGAAGAAGAAAAGCCCAGGGAACCCCTTTCCTATCTCCAGCGAGGCAAACCTTACAACAACTGGAAGGGATCGAGGTACAAGCAATGAACACTAACCTAAGTAAAAGGGAAGAGAAGCAACAGAGGAGAAAATGTAGGCAAAACTTACAAGACTCTTAAACAAAGGGAAGAACAAAAGCAGAAAGAAAGATGAAATAATGAGGGGCCCTAAGTCTCCACAAAGGAGCATTAAAACTCTATTCCCATTATTTAAATACACTTTTCCTCCTAGCGGGGCGTCTTTGCACTAACTTAATAGGATGGACTAAATAGGTTTGAAAAAGGAAGAAAAAAGAGCAACATGGCTACAAAAAGGAAATCATGCACTTCTGCTGTTTGTATTACCCACCCTAAAAACATAAGAAATCCTCATCGGCTTCCACTCGCAACCTTTATCTGGGGCTTGCGACGGTCGCATCTATGGTTTTTGTCCGTCAGAAGCTGGGTATAAACACTCTGGAGGGCCTGAACACCCCTCCTATTAACTGTGAGAGTATTGCAGTGAATGGGCGAGCACCCCAGGCACTGTATCGTTAAGTGAGGTGAGCAGTTTTACCATCGCTTCTTGCTCAGGAAGCACTGAGAGCGGGGTCAGACACCGCCATGTCCTTTGTAGGAGCAGGGTTGTTGTAGCATGATTGGAGGTTCGCTAAGTGAGCCTGGAGCGACAGTACGATCCTGTGTTGCAACCTCCAGAGGAGACCGATCATGGGAGTCTGTTCACCTGTTCTCTTAACACAGTTAGGCCTTAGACAGACGTTGATAGTGACGACGATGTATCCCTGGTATCATCGTGAGAAAAGTGTCTCGCTTAGCGCTTATGCGCATGGTCGGAAAGGTGTAAAATCTCAAGAAAAGAGAGACCAGTCTGATGTGCAGGCTTTGGTGAGGAGGACCTTCACCCCAAGGTGTAGGGGGGATTGAGATTCTGGAGGAGCCTACTACAAAGGAGCATTCAAGGGGGGGGGAAATTTATTTTTATTTTATCTTTACGACCCTGCTAGGGGTCATATAAAAGAACCTCTGCTTGTAGCTATGTCAAGCTTTGATGGAGGTAGAAGACAGCGGACCTAATATCGGTAGCATAGTCTATGGTTTAGATAAAATACAGGTTTGTTCCCGATTCCTCCTCGCTTACATGCAATAAACTAAAGAAGATATGGGGTGGAAAAGTAAAGAACGGTGGGGGATAGAGAAACTCAAAAAGAAACATGACTGGTACAAAAGCGACTACCCAGTACGTCAAACAGCAGAAAAACTTTAAGCAAAAAGGAAAAAGAGAAGCCCGGGGAACCCCTTTCCCATCTCCTGTTACAGCCATGGTACCAAGGCCCATGTGCAATGATGAGTTTAGTTGGATGAGCAACTTCCTGTGAGTATACCCCTGCGCCACGCGAAAGGACCATGTGACAATGGGCTCTGCCTTAGGATAAGTCATATGTAGCGCCTCTGATGAAGATGAGTCAGGGTCTGACTCACCCGTCATCCTCTCTTAAGCGTACCCCACATGGTCGGATGAACTTGAGTAACTCCTATGGACTAGTCACCTGCGGTTGGTATTACTCAAGCCGATCCAGCCAGTAATCGCATGATGACGATCTTGCCTGAGATCGGTGATCCGAGCTCAGACCACAACGTTGATCATTTCCGTTACGACTCCTAGGAATGTTACGATCGCGTCAGATGATATTAGAATGAGTCATAGGATTTCTAAGGGTTTCTTTCAGGTTCTATTTCTTATGTAATCTCCTTTGTCATAGATGACTCATTTCTCTTGGATGGAATGGTATTTAAGGACGATCGTTGGTCACTTCATGTTCACCGGATTACCCAAACTCTGGGCTCTCTGGTAGATCTAACAAATGCCCAGAGCAATACCATCACTAACCTCACCGAAGATTACAACACCCAACGCGATCGCATTGCCGCCCTCGAAGAAAATCTAAGCGAGATCCGGCAAACCTTGCGATCCGAGACCACCAACAACGCTCTTGAGGAGTCCCTCAAGAAAATCGAAAAAGCGACCAAGGAGACCTCCAAAAAGGTCAACAAGGTCGTCAAACAGAACGTCGCCCCCACTATGCCCGCCGCCAGCACATCAAGACCTTCGCAACCACCACCCGAGGCAACTTGGGCGCAGGTGGTCTCAAAACAAAACAAAAAGCAGGCGGCTCCAGTACCCCCCCTCCCCGCAAGTGCAAGCGACCGACGCTATCCCACAAAGCGCGACCGTGAAATAATCATCACCACCGCTTCCGAGATTAGCACCTTCGACCCCGTACAGCTTAGGGACGCAATCAACAACACTCTTGTTGAAGCAAAAGCCCCAGCAGCTCTCCGCATCGCCGCTGTTCGAAAGAACAACCAACGCTCCATAGTCCTTACCACAATCGAAGATGTCACTGCCTCGGCAGTACTTGCATACAGGAACCGCATCGAAGCAACTATCAAGGAAATTTTTCCAACAGCCTCTGTTCGCAAGAACCACAGGTGGAAGAAGTACTTGGTACATAACGTCCCCCACTCTCACACTGATGCCATCACAGAAGCCGATATGTTCCGACGGGAGATCGAGCACTTCAACAAAGGCATCACCCTTGCCCAAACCCCCCGGTGGCTCTTGCGCGAAAGCGACCGGACTGGAAAACATGCGTCCTCGCTAGTGATTACGGTCATCGACGAAGATAATGAACAGCACATCCTCCAAGGGCTCACGATTCTTACACGCAAGTGAAGAGTCGAGAAATATATTCCCTTCAATTCTGCAACACGCTGCACCAACTGCCAGGAGTTTGGTCACCACCAAGCCCACTGCCGAAACCCCCCACGATATAACATGTGCGTGGATGCACACCACACTTCGAAGCACACATGCGGACACGAGGAATGCAAAAAAATCGGAAGACGTTGCGATGACACAGTCCTCAGATGTGCCAACTGCAAAGGAAAGCACACAGCTTCGAATCCCTCATGCCCAGCGTTCATCCAAGCGAAGGCACTGGCTGCCGCCTGGAAAGAGGAGGCCGTTACTGTCACTATGGGTGGCGTTTGATTTCTTTTACTTTTTATTTAGATTTTTTCCTTTAGCGTAAAAGGTTCAGGCAGTTTACGGAGGATTTCCTTTTCTTTCTCCTTCTACTACTTTGTTTGTTCATTCTTTCTTCTCTTTCTTCGTTAGAGTCCAATAGATAGTTGTTGTAAGGTTCGCCTCGCTAGGGATATCGGATGGGAGGGCTATTTCGCGGGACCATTTGTGGCGCTTTTTCTACTATACTTGCACGGCATCGTGTATTTTTCTGTTTTGAACTCATGGTTTCTTTTTCGTTTCCGTTGGGGGAGAAATAGGCGATACGCCATAGTCGTAGACTGCATGCAGACGGCCTAGGTAGCTATAGAAGAAGTAGAGTAGTTACCGAATAGAAATGAATAATCATCATCATCATCTTCTTATTCAGGCTTCTCAGACTCTTCAAACCCCCCCCTACATTCTACCTGAAAAGCGACGGTCCCGCGCGCCGGACCGTCGCCGCGTACCGCCGCGCTCGACCGCACCAGCCACCCTCGCCAAGGTAAAGTACATTAACGATCGAAAAAAAAAAAAAATTGAAGTGAAGTATATGCGGAGTATGCGTAGCGATGCATTAGTAAGCGTGTAGGGTGTAAATACATACATAAACCAGTAAATACATGCCCCACCCGCAGAAGCATCGAAACAAGAGCCCGCGATATATCAAATGCCATCATGAATCTCCAAGAAAAAGGCGTGTACAGCCCGCGGACGCCGTGCACACAAAGAATCCACCCCCCAAAAATTGACTCTGAAAAGAGCCAATACAAAAAAACCTGCCCAGCCCAAACCTGCCCCGCCTAAACCCGCTACGAAAAAGGCAAAGCTGGTGGGACGCTTGACGCGTGCCTCTGTGCGACGCGAGCGAACAGAGTCAACAGACTCTAATCTCTCAAATCTCGATGATGAGGAGCTAGCCCAGCTCCAGGTAGAGGCAGGGGCAGGGGTAGGGGAAGGACTAGAGGCTGCAGCAGAGGAAGAGGAAGAGGAAGAGCATGTGGCTGTAGAGGGGGA
>JABYPW010001246.1:0-16658 GCA_016880775.1 Phymatotrichopsis omnivora
AAAAAAAAAAAAAAAAAAAAAGAAAAAAAAAATAATCCGCCAATCACCGTCGTTTCGTGGATTGAGCAAGATTGCGATTAGTGTCTCAATGTACCTTCGCTCTACAAAGATGGTAAAGGCATGAAAACTTAAGGTTATGTGATGAGACTGGTCACTACGAGTTTGTGGAATCTGGAATATTCGAGTGATATGATGTGACGTCGCAGTGAATCTGGTGGGGGATCGACCGGTTGCATGTACATGTACATTACAGCAAAAGAAAAAGAACGGATCTGCGTATACAGCAACAAAACGCACAAGTTACAAGGGAAGCATAAAGCAATTTTCCGTGAAACCCCCGAGTGTCGAATCGGGACAGGGGGTGTGATGTTGGGGTGATTTTTCACTCGGAAAATACTCCGCAAAATCTTAATTTTTGCCAGCGATTTCTCCAAGAAAAGAAAAAAGCTTAGAATTTCATATAAAATTGTTCCATACCATCCAAAGACTCTACCTCAAGTGTAGAATACTCTTCTGCGTTTTGTCCCTGTTCTATAGGTCTATCCCCAGTAATTCCTCTTCGAGCTACGGGTTGGTGCTCCTCCGCGCAAAATATAATTCACCATTAATTCCGTATTGATAGCTAACCAATACGCTTTAATGTTAGATTCCAGCAGCTCGGAAGGGCCGGCTATATCCAACGTGGTAAATTGAAGGTGTTCTTTCAAGAAATCTAGCACACCCCTCCACGAACCTGTACGTAAAAGAGCGCCTGTTATACTGAGATATTTTAATGTGCTTGCATGACATACTAAGAAGTGTGTTAAATTTTTAGAAGCAGTGATATCCCTGCAAAAAAGATTGAAAATGTGAAGGCGCTTCCAGACTCAATAATTTCCAAGGATTTTCGGTAGGGGAGAGACAGGAAAGTCATCTTTCACATTGCCTTGTGCGCCTTGGACATATGTCTTCGATTCAAGGACCAAATACAATACGTTTTTGCAGAGGAGAGAAGTTTGAATATTCTTCCTCCATACGCATCTACAAGCAGCGATTGAAAACCCCCCGGCGTATGGATAATGGGGAAGGAGATTGCCAAAAACGTAAGATTCTGAAGGAAGGGGGTATGGTTTCGGGGAGTCCTGGGGTTCTCCCTGCGCGCCAAAAGCTGGAACACACAAATTTATTAAACCTGATTTCCGCGCTCGAGATGAATTCCGTTAAATCTTTGAAGTGTTTCCTGATACGAATCTGATTCTCTGTTAATTGAAGTCTGGTCAAAGGTCTGGAGGAATCTGCTGAAACCCATTCTAAAGTGGTGTATTCTTCGGTACCTTGAGGTACTTCTTTCCTGGCCACTTCGGGAAAGTCTTTAGCGGTTAATTGACAATCATAACAATCTCTCTGACATTGACCATCCTAGCCAGGGCAGCCCCAAGAACCTCCGTACACATTCCAGAACCTTCCAACTGAATTTGCAATGCACATATCTGTCGATACCATTGTATGAAAGCCCTTGGGGGATTGTCTGCTGGCAAATTCCATATTAACAGTTCCTGTGCATCGCTGAAAGTTCGTAGTGGTTTCAAGCGCTTGTAAGGGCGAGCGAGGTGTCGGACGTGCTGCGCCAATTCTGATTCTCGAGATATACAAAGGAACTTTTGAAGCCCGGGGGAGTCACCGGAACATTAGGATTTCGAAAGTAGAAGGGAGTGACAACAGCGGCGAAAGACCGGTTGACTAGGAGCGCAGCAGCGAGACGTTGTGGGGAAAGAAAGCTCAAAATACTGTCGAGGATCTCGGTTGGAATGATTTCTATCTAACTAAATAGATTAGTTAGTCCTTTTGAAAGCTGCAGATGTGTCAGGAATAGTGGATGAGCAAATGTTTCGCGGGGATTTTTACCCGACGTTGTCGATTTAATTTAGCTCGCGAGGAAACAACTTAACCACAAGATCGTATTTCGCCCGAAAAAGTCAAGAATATGCATGGCTCAACGAAGGAGGTGTGACCAGGGACGAATCTAATTCAGTCTGAAGACATGTGCTCCGTAGAGCCGCAGGAGGGGTGGCGCGGTTGTAAGTAGTCGAGACACTGCGGTTTTTTTTTTTTTTTTTTTTTTTTTTTTTTTTTTTTTAGCACCGCGAGCTGTTCTGAGGGCTGGGCCAAGATCGGAGGGGAGGGGAGCCGGGAAGAAGGCGCCGTGGGGGTTTAGGAGGTGTAAGTTGATGGAAAACAGTGGTAATTAGGTGCGAAGGTCTGTGAACAAGACAGAAAGGCTTTGTCTCTGCTGGAGAAGACACGCCGCTACGTTTAGGCCCAGCGGGCAAAGTGCCAAGCCAAGGATTTTGACGCTTTGTCTGTCACGGGAAAAACTCTACATCACTTGTCGCGCCTAAAGTTTGACAACTGCACATCGCGTATCTCTGGACCGATGGTTAGGCCCTCTGGAGGGCGAACACACCACGGAATTTGCCCAGAATATGGGTAGGAGAGTTGAAATCATAGAGTTATGCAGCGAGCAACGAATTTCTTGACTGGATCGATCAGCACGCGGATTTTACTGCTAGGTACGCGGTCGTAAACCTTCGAATCCGAAAGGACAGTCAAGGAAGAACGCAAAAAAACCAGCACATCATCCTCATCTGCTTCCTAATGCTGCACTTCTTCCACCTCCATTTTCCTCTCATATTTCAACCACCCCCATAACACGGGCCAAATCATTTTGCACATAATACACTACCTAAACCCGACTGGCACCTCGAGCTTGAGTCCTCACAACTTCATGTTATAAGGCTCCGTCCTAGTTAGATCCACGGGAAACTCACTTGCCCCAGGCTTTTTTTTTTTTTTTTTTTAGAAACTGGTTAACAATTTCTCGATATCCGTGGTGAGCTTTTCCTAAAGACTGCAGAATTCTTCCTGCAAAGGTATAACAGAGTCTGATGGTAACTCAATCTAACGCTTACTGCAGCTGCAGAGGTGTATTGCTGAGCATTCTGCGTAACGTTAGCTACCCTTTAGGGAGGGGAAGGAAAGGGGAAAAAAAGGGTTACTTCCAAACCTTCAGCACATCATCCTGGGGTTTTCCAATTTGAAATGCTTTACCTATGTCGATATGGCAAGTGGAGAATAAAAATAAACCGGTGGCTAACGTGCAGACGGTGCTGAATGTTTCATTGCAGATACCTGCGCGCTAGTCTCGAATTTCCAGACCCTGCTCTTGAGAACAAGAGAGAAGCACCTCGACAAAAGCGCCAATCTACGCTACGACTATGCATATGCATTTTCATGGGTTAAATTACGTACATTAGTTTTTGTCTCAAATGCACTGTGTGACATATCTATTTCCTTCCTTCGTAAGGCTCGGTTGTCGAGCCCCTTCTTCTCTTGTTCTCCGGTGGAGTCCTGAAGACATATCGATGTGGCCAATAAGATTGCTATATTTGGTGGTTAATCCTATTTGGGTTTTGGTGAGACATGGGCTATAGAGATTGTCGCACAGGGCTCCATAGGTGGGTCTGGATAGCGAGACTACCTGCGCACCATATAAAACGAAATGGTCTCAAGGACGAATAATTTTTCGCTAAACACATAAGGCTAGGCTCGGTTCGTGAGGTATACACACTAGATCATTTACCGATTTAACAACCCTTTCCAGTAGTAATTGGAGGTTGATTTTGCTGCTGGCTTCTACTAACCCTGGAAGCTAAATTGGCACTGCCGATCACTAGTGGTGTCATAGCCAGTCACTCATAACAAGACACCGGACTGGATGTTCAAATTTTGGGCACAGCGCTGGACAAATAAAGGAAGAAAATTTATTCGCCTGCTGTCGTGCGCGTACGTAAATTAATTCTCAGCCTTGCTAAATAGCCGTAGGTGATATTTCATGATCCGGAGTTCCTTGTGGCAATGCCGAAAAATCCTGCAGGATTCACGATCAATGGAACAGGGTTCAACTGTTTATTAAGCTATTGCTGGAATAATCAGTATATTTTAAAGATTCAATTTTTGGGTTGATAATTTTTCATTTTTTCAGTGGCCTTGAATAGGTGATCGCGAAAGGGTGATCTCCGTTGCGTTACCGTCCCAACAGGCCCCCGCAACACTATTGATAAGCTTCAGAATCCCGGGGGATATGTATGCAACTGCAGTTTAACTACATAGAGATCCATTTCATATCGTTTAGGAGATATCCTCTCAAGTTTAAGCGGTTATTACCTAGAGAAAAGTAATGTTTAAAATGGTTTTTTCTTCTTCTTTTTCTTCTTTTTTCTTTTTTCTGGGTCGGAAAGGGAGAAAAAGGTGTGTAAATTTTCTAGGCCAACTAGAGAGATAAAAATAATTTATTCATATAAACAAAACAATCATACAGTGTGCCTTAAACATGAATAAATATCGAGGAGTTTCAAAACATAAAAAGCACTCTTGTACGTAACTTCCCGCAAATTATAGTTTACTGGAAGAGTCCAGACACTTTCCTTAGCAAAAACATTCCATGCCATCGAAGTTTTTGGGTGATAACTTACAGAATCTTCCAGAGTGTCTTTAACACGGGTAATAACTATCGAGTTTACTACGTGGTTATAGGGATGAACGACCATCAAAATTTCCAACCTCGGAAGCTCTTGCATTTTTATATTGACTTCCTATTGAAGGTATTTCTTAATCTTAGTTTTTCTCTCCTCTATCAAAAGAATATATACCTGATAAAGTAGTCTCCTTAATGAATGAACGCTTCTTAGTGCCAATATACTCCCGGCCTTCATCTTCCCCACAACTCCTCCAATAACGCCTCTTTTCTGTTCCTCTGTGCAACCGACTAATCCCGCCAGAAATACAACATCGAATGCACTCAGATCCTTCACGTTATTAATATCCACGTTTTCGAATGTCAGCGCTCGTGCTGAACGACCGAGCTTCTGCGCTATCTGGGAGGAGAGAGAAATGGCGGGGAAAGAAAGATCGATGTTGTGAATCTGTACGGCGGGTTTTGTGGAGGTGATGCCGAGTGGGTCAAGCGTTGTTGCCATGCAGAAAGAAGACAGAGGAAGAGGTCCAGAGCCGATGAAGACGATATTCTGCGGGGTCGAGATGATGCTTAGGAGGGAGTTGAGTTCTAGCCGGGTAAGGTCTATGTAGTTTTGATAGTAGGGGAAAGAATGGAGGGATTTGGTCACTGGACATTACTCGTTAGTTTTCGTCCGCTCAACCTAAATCTGCGGGGAGTTTCAAACGAACCTTCTTCTTCAGTTTTTCCTTCTACAATCTTTTGCGCCCACGACATCTCTAGCTCATATTCACCTTTGGAACAAATTTCGCGAAGTCGCGGAAGGATCTTTCGCACCTCCGGGTGGTTTAGAACTCGATGCGCTTCTTCGTTCTCGATGGTCTGGATGCTTAAGGCGACCAATTTGCTGAATAGTACGTTGATCGCGGGAGACGGACTAAGAGATTCTTGCGTATCTAGTGATTGGTATATGTCGAGGATGGATGCTATCAGTTTCGTTTGTTTGTTGGTGGAATCCTTTTGTGATACTTCCGGGGCAGTCATGATTGTATACTATTCGGTAAAGCAAAAGAAGAGAAGAGGGAAAAAAAGAAAAAGAAAAAAAAAAAAAAACGAGAAAATGAAACTGTATACGCATTCCCACCACAACCTGCGTTGTTCATATTTAATTCATGTACTTGGTGTGAATGCAGGTCTGCCTCGCTGGCCTAATACCTTGCGCCTCTGATAATTTTTTCCCCCAACATTCGAAACGTATACGGAGATTCTGTTAGCGCCTTTTGAGTTACTCTCCACTTCATTATCAGATTAATGTGGACATTCAATAAACGGGGGAAGATTTTGCTATTAGCGCCACGTCAATGTAAATGCGTTGATAGAAACCGCGTTGTAGTGGAATTTTAGAACCTACGCCCATCCTAAATAATTTAGTGGGATGAATTCGATATTTTGGCAGTATTGTACTTTCCACTAAGGGTATCTTCGCATTGCTACTGTCTTCATTACCTCTCCATCTTCACCACCCTAGCCGCTCTCACCACCCTTGCCACCCTCCCCACCCTTGCCGCTCTCACCACACTTGCCACCCTTGCCACCCTTGTTACATACCCTCGCTGCTCTCACTACCTACCCCACTTTCACTACATTCTCCACCTTTTCCATCGTAACCATTCTCTCCCTCAATACGTTCACCACTCTTTGCTCCAATTTCTCCGCCCTTAGCCGCCCCTCCACATTTTACACTGCGTACACAATGACTACCATTTTTATATCCATGCAATCTGAAATAATATAAGTCAAATACTACAGTAAAAAACTACTATGCAATTAATACCAACATCGATACTTAGTAGTAATGCACACCGCTTAGCTAGCTTCAGGAAGAAGGTAAATGCTATATTATCTATATCGAAACTCTTTTCCTTCGGTCACACTCTCTAGCGGGCGGCACTATTTGCGAACTTAATCGAATGGCCTAACTAAGAGAGGGAGCGATACATCGCTAAGCGCTGTCAGGGTATATTATCTATATCATAGAAGATATTATTATATAGTATGATTTTCCCCTACAGTTGTAAATTAAACCTTTAAATTTTTCTAATACTAATCTATTTCTACCATAAACTATTGTATACAGAATATTGCAATTAGTAATTAGCTAGTGATGTATTATCCATAGTGGCAGTGTATCATGCAGAAGCACTAGTAACATCCTTAAGCAAGAGTTGAAAATTCTATTTCTCCTACAGTGATCTATACTATCTTAGCGATATAAAATACTTCTGAAAACAAACTTCTATGAATAATTTCATACTTTTATATTACCCAATTACTGAAAATTGAATAGTTTGTATACATAAATAGTGAATAAATTACTCTTGTTACAAACAAGCTATCAAGCATCTATATATCAAGTAAAATATATAGTAGAGGAAGGAGTATATATACTAGTTAACTTCAGGAAGTACAAGTAACATATTAAGTTTCTATAGTGGTCAATGAAAAAAATATACAATGAATATTTTTTTAAAAAAAAATGCACTGAAATGTATGTGACTAATTTAAATTTAATTCTCTATATTTTTCCTATTAGAAAGAGATTTTAGTTGCAAAATATAGTTTTAACATTAATAAAAGAAGATTCCATAAGTAAAATACTGTAAAATAGATAACTATAAGCTATATATTACCAAGAATCTTTAGCTTAAGTTGTTAAGTCCTTACAAGAAGTGGTTGATGCTTATACTATTCATAAGTTAGCTTCTATTATATGTAGGCAAAATTAAATGAAATAATCTTCTCTTGAACTATATAAAGGGTCACAGATGTATATATAATAGCTACTAAATCAGCTATTGAGAAGTGGTAGCAATAGTTATATAACTAGGAATTTTTATTAAGACTGGATATTTTATGCATTATATATTATCTATAGTAAAGGCAGAAGAAGGTATAGAAAGTTATGCAGAAGATAGATAAACTACTCTCTCAATGGTTATCCAGACCTTACAACCAAGTATGCAGCTTGTCTACCCTAGTAGCATGTATAAATACTACCCTATAACCATGAATCACTTTGAGGAGCTTAGAAAATTTATATGGCATGAAGTTTCAAACTAAAATGGCCATGGAGGAAAGAGTTTTGTAGGTTTTTAAACATAGATTGTGTAAAGGAAAAAAAGATGAAAAAAATGAAAAAAAGATGCAGGGGGTGGAGGGGTGAAAGGTAAAGGAAGAAGGGGGGAAAGAAGCTAAGTGAAAGAAGGGAAAAAAAAGATCATATTATGATGGAATAATTCGCAAAGGGCCAGCTATTGGTATATTGATTCTTTACCGACTTTCTACTTTTAGTAGAAAAGAAAGGAAAAGTAATCATTTCTGGATTGTATTCATTCCGAATTTTCACTGCAGATATAAACAACTTACGAACATTCGTAAGTATATCTCCAAAAAACGTATTTCGGCATCTACCAACTAATATTTTCTAATGTTTACACAACGTAACTTAAAAAAAGTATCATTTCCCCGCATTTATTTCCGGATCCCATGTGGAAATACCGTCAACGTCTACTTAATTCTCCTTACACAATGGCTTGGTATATCTCCCGGTCGACTTTTTTTGGGGACACTTCCTCCATCTTCTACGCTAAACTATCGCTATCACTAAACCGATTCCAATTCCAACCTTGCTCACTATAATCTACGAAAGGATTCCCACTCCATTTGTTATATCTTTTCCTTTCCCCTCTTCGGATGCAACCTGATTCCTTTGATTTCGTTTTCGGTATTTTCGTCTCTTCTACTCGAGGTCTTCTCCGATTTTTCTCGTTTCCCGTAATCTCTTTTTAATAATCTTCCGTATAACTTTCGCCTCTTCGGCCCCCACCTTTTTTATTTCTTGGCCTCCATTACTTAACTCTAACCATGACTCAATCCACGGTAATAAACTTCCACCATCCATTCTCCGGGAAAGAGTCGCTACTAGCAATGTCTTTAGATTCTCGACTCTTCCGGTGATTGCCGCGACGATGCCGCCATCGCAGGCGTTGGATTGAAAGTATCTGGAATTTGGCGAAATCGAATCGAAAGGGAAGATACGGTTGTAGTCCGCGGCGGGTAAAACATAAGCATGAAGGAGCCGAAGACCGGATATGAGGGCTTGGAGGCGAGGATCTTGTACTTGTAACGAGTTAAGATGGTTGAGGTGTTTGTTCACTAGGCTATCCACTTTATATTTGACGGCGGTTAAGACCTTAGCGGAGATCGGGGAATGGATTTTGCATAACGGGTTGCTATCAAGCATGCACTACATTGGCTTATCGTGCTTCTTTTTTCTTCTTCTTTTTTCTTCTTCTTTTTAAACATCTCGGGATCATATCCGACCCAAGCTAGAGAGCCCTACCAGCTCTTTTTTTCACCTCCGAATGCTAACAATTCTTTCTTCGATTTAAAAACCTCGGGTAGCCTTTTAATCCGCTCCCTCTCTTCCCTTTCGAAACTTGCAAACAGATTTGGAAGTTTCCCAATGTCCATGTAAAGATATCGGCCCTGACCTCCGAGCCAAATTTCTTCCGGGCGAAGCAAGGCCACACAGAGAGCCTCACGGTCAGCTTCTGAAAGGGATTTTAGCGGAGAGGTAAGCGCGCTTCCGGGGGCGTCGGGAAGTGTAGTATACAGCTGGCGCTGTAAGAACATGGATTCTTTTGCGGAAATAAAGTAATTATCACGGTGAAAGCTACTAGAGGGGAACTGTCGATGCGCTGATGCTTTAGTAGGAAGAAGTTGAGATAAGTCGGTTCGCGATCCACCGTAGAATGGGGATGGCGGTGGAAGCTATTTTACGACTGTTGGATGCTTCCAGCTTTTTTGTACCCGCGAAAAGCTCTCCGCGTGAGTTTCGTGGTAGTGTCATGTGATCGAAATCGAGGTCGAGTTGCTTAAGTTCTTCTCAGATTATTGAGGGTTCTGACTCATCGGGTATGTTGAAGAGCTTCCAGTCTGGGGTCGTTTTTTGCGGTACTTCCTCCGGAAGGGTCGTTTGCAGGGTTACCGGTCTGTGGTCGCTTCCGAAATCCTGTCCGACTTGGACTGTTCTTGCTTCCCTGAGGCCTTTTGTGTTCGTCCACCATAGGTCAATCACCCCACTTTGCCTATCGGTTAGGTCTATCCTGGTGAAAACTCCTGGTTCACTGAGAAGGGTATACTGATTTGTTGTTGCTGTTTCTACTAGTTTGTTTGCCTGCCAGAACTACTTCCTTTCATGGCTTCTGAAGGGTTCCCATAGGGGGTGGTGCAAGTTAAAGTCTCCTCCTATAATTTGAGTTTGGTCTTGTTCTTCAAAGATTTTTTCCCAGTACAAATCCAGTGCAAGTGTTATGTCCCATGGTCTGTTGTAAAGTGCTATAATTTGAAAATTATGTCCTATTATCTTATGTCTAAGTTCTAATACTACTATATTCGACGAATGAAATGAAAGGGGGATAGGAAAAACCAAGTATCCATCCAAAAACTATTCTTCAATGCAAACCACCACTCCAACCTTTTCTTTAGTGTTGGCTTTTAGGAGGAACTGCTGGTATCCTTTGCTGATCATCGGTCGATTGTTGTATAGCAAAGGCTCTTATATCACAATTATTGTTACTGGTTTTAAAGAGTTTTGTTGCATGAAGTTGATGAAGGTTTTGTTGCTTTTTTATATGTTGAAAGTGATAAAGGTGGGCATTTTGGTCTTTCTAGGTTTTTGTTGTTTGGTTAGTTAGGGTGTACTTTGGTTCTTGGGTTACGCCATCTATTGCTGGTGGGATAGTCCTACTGCAGCTTGTTGTTTTACTTGTCTAGCTTGAATAACTCTGACATTGTGTTCTCTGTATACTCCTTTCTTGGTTTCACAATCTGGCCAATCTGCTGCATGTTCTTTACCACAGTTAATGTGCTTATGGTACATGTGTATGCAGTATTTTCCTGACTTTTTTTCCCTAGTGGTGAAACCTTGGCATTATATGCTTCAGTTATCTTTGCAGAGTCTTAGTTGGTTTTTGTAGGTGTGCTCAATAGATCCACATAGGTGGCATACATCCAAGGGTTCTCTGCAGCGTGAGAGAGGGTACCCCAGCTTCTAGCATTTTGTGCATTGGGTGAAGGGGGTGGCTGAGTACATGAGTTCTGCTTTTCAGAAACGGTTGAAGAGGAATACTTCTCCTCTACTATTTTTGATAGTTCTTATGAAGTCTGGTGTAATCTCTACAGCAATCAAACAGCATGGTTCTCCTTTGGGTTTGATAATCCTGACACTGGAAATATGTACTCTAGTGCTGTCATAAATTTGGTGTGTAAACCTACGTAAGTAAGCCTCCACCCATGACTGCCATGTTGGTGTGGAAGTCATCATCTTGCAAGATCTCTCTGGCTAAAGCCATGGAGACCTGGGGTTCGACAAGATGATGTTTGCACTTGTCAGAGTAGAAACCTACTAACTCTGCCTTGTTGTAGTCCACCGTGGGGTCATGATCTTGAAACCACTTCATGGGGAGGTAGATGTCGACATCGGGGGGCATCAGTCCTATGTCAAAGTCAATATTCTCCGTATGGTTTTGGATTTGCATCTGGAGCTTTGGCGTATAATACCGTTCTTGCTTGTAGGTCCTATCATATGCATAGATGTTTACAGGTACCTGACATCTGCATTTGGGAACTGGGAGCTTATCTGAGATAAGGGCTCCTGTAGCACTGTTGTCGAGCTTGGCAGTGGCGGTAACCAAGTGGGTTACGATTTCATAGTTGACAGAGGTATGCCAGCAAAGTGTCACTAGAACCTTGATGCATTTCCCCTGCTTGGGGCCTTCAGTTTTGGAAGTGATGGTCGTCATAGTGTTTCTATGAATAGGATCCCTGATCTGTCCTAGGAACATCATGGCCGGACCTCATAGTACCTTGGGGTGTTCAATAAAGGTGCAGTGTGAGAAAGACAAGTTGCGTAAGTTTTGCAATGTGATGTAAAGAATGTTAGTACTGCTATATGACCTGCATATTTTAACCTTAAGGCCATCCTCAGGTAGGCAAAAGAGGTAAGGAAAAGAAACCAAGCAATAAAGATTAAGTACTAAGATCTATGAAGATACTTGTACAGTCTAAAGGGAGTCGTACATCATGGGTATCACTAATCGTGATTCATGAGATCATCAATCATCACTAGAAATACAGACCACATAACCGGTGGCCCACCTACTAAGAACTAGGGCTAAGAAAATCCCTGGAACACTGGCTCCTAATAAATGATTTTAGGTATCAATTGTTGGGGTACATCCTTTCCAAGTCTCTTCTTCAACCCAGAAAACAACAAAAGAAATAGGTCGTCGATTTGTAGCTCTTCAAACTATTGGAATGTCATTACCATCTACCCAGGTGTCTAGAAGCTCCACGACCATTCCTACTACCTCAGTTTTTACTTTCTTGGAGGTTTCGGACTTCTCCTCGTCATCCCTCTTCCTCTTGGTTGAATGCTGCTTAGTTGATAGGATGTCAGCTTTCTTAAAGGTGAAACAATCACTCACCTTGTACCCAGTTCTAGCATATTTCTAGCAAGCATTGTTGTGCTTGGCCCACTTAAGGTCACTTCCTGAGAGATAGGGAAGCTTTGTGGGTTCTGGTTTAGTGCCGTGTTTGGGTTTGTCCATCCTATCAGCTTGCTCCTTTCCCTTTGAGGACTTAGGCTTGTCCTTAGCCTTTGCAGGAGATAGGTTTTCCTTCTGCAAAGGCCAGGGGTTTTCCCATAAGACTTTGGCAGCTTCCTCCATTTGCTGGCCAACTGTA
Source organism: Phymatotrichopsis omnivora (assembly GCA_016880775.1). Lineage (NCBI taxonomy): Eukaryota > Fungi > Ascomycota > Pezizomycetes > Pezizales > Rhizinaceae > Phymatotrichopsis > Phymatotrichopsis omnivora. The sequence goes on from JABYPW010001246.1 coordinate 12,302, forward strand.
ATGACCTGATCAAACCATTCCACGGTTGTTTGATAGTTGCAGTTTTAGCTTATGGACATGGCCTTCCTGAGCATTGGGTGAAGTGCCTGGTTAACCCAGTCCTTCAGATAGCCTTCATTGTACATGCACACAGTGTTGAGAGTTCGTATGTAGGTGATGAACTCTAGGATCAGTCCTGTCTGCTTGGCCTTCGTCAGCTTATTGATGTAGCTGGGTCGAAGGGTGTAGGCTCTGAAGTTTATTCTGATGGCCTCCAGGAAGTCATCCCATATAGCAGTGGGGTTGGTCCACTGGGTGTGATTGATCCTCTACTAACCAAGAGCATTGCCCATCAATAGTATCGAGGCAAATTGTATCTTGATGACGTCAGTTGGGAAGGATTGGAGTTAGAGGATGAAGTACATTCCTAGATAAAGCTGGAATTTAAAGATGTCATCCGCCTTTCCTGAGAATTTGTCCAGTGTGGGTGGCTTCAGCCCTTTAAAGGTTTAGGCTGCTGGAGGTTGAGGTAGTAGTACTGGTGCTACCTCAGTTCTCAGGGGGGCTGGAGGTTAAGGTGGCACTAAGTTGGCTAGTACTTCCCTTAATAGTTTCTCCACATCCTTCCTCGAGAGGGGTTGTTCGTTCTGAGGTCTTAGTGGCAGAGGAGGAGGTGTTGGTGAAGCTATTGTCACTCTCCTCTATCTGGAAGGACCAGCTTCCCCTAATTTAGAAAAATCAGGGAATCCCTTACTCCTTCTATACAAGGGATGGGGTAGTTGGGTCAATTAGATGGTTGGAGACAATGGGTAGTCATATAAGGCCACCGTTTTCTCCCTAGCTGATTGCATAGGAGAGACTGTAGAGTCTGCCAGCCTCTTGTATTGCTGGTAGAGGTCATGGTAGTACACCATATCCTCATTTGCTTCCACCAACTCAGCCTCTAACTCCTCAATCCTTTTGTTGAGAGTGGTAACTGACTGAGTTGTTTAGCCCCTTAATTCCAACTCCTTCTCAGTAAACTGGAGTCTGTTCCTGAGATTAAAGACCTCCGAATTCAGGGTCGTATTTGTGTCCTTTATTCAGTTAAGGTCTATTTGGAGTTCCACCAGGAGCTAGGTATCATCATCTGGCTGCTGGGCCATCCTTGCCACTTGCAGCTCTTTGCTCAAGGTTTCTACCTCATCCTGGAGTTTCCCCATTTGATAGGAGTACTCAAATTTGATTTGTTCACAGATTTTGGTGGCTTGAAAGGCATTCTCCTGTCTTTGTTCCTTTAGGAGATTTACTGCGTTGAGTAATATGTTGGTGACTCTTGGTGGGAAGGATACCAGGACAGGAGGCAGTCTCTTCCCCATCTGTTTATATGTCATGATGGTGGAGAAGAGAATTCCTTGAATTTCTTCCTTTTGTCTCTGGAAATCCTCCAGAAGTTAGGCATGGATCTCCTAATAGGCTTCATGACCAATGAAGTGCTTTACTTCAAGGAAAGCTGAGTCTAGCTTGACGAAGTTGGCGAAAATATGCGACTGATGTTTGTCGACCAATCTCTGTCCTGCTTCATCGAGTTCAACTTAGGTTTCAAGAAGTTTCCTTCCTGATCGTGTAGTGATTGAGGGCACTTGGCTTGGTTTTATGAGAGTCTTGCCATCGTAGAGGGTAAAGGCCATATTGTAGTCTGGAATGGGAGTCTCATCGCTAGCTATGACTTAAGAATATAGTGTCATGGCCGGTGTCTTCGGTACAGTGTAGCTTGGTAAAGTGCAAGTGCTACTCAACGAAGAAACGTATTACTGAGTAAACTCAGATGTCTCAATGTGTTCTAAGTCTAGATCTACAAATACACTTTCCTACATTCGAAGAGAGAGAGAAGCAAAGTTCAGAGTTAAGAACGAATATATTCTTAAGGCTCATAGCTAGTCTGTAAACTCGAGAGAGAAGGAAAGGAAAGAACATGAAGTGACATTTACTTGTATTCCTATTATGTTATTTTACATCCTAATTCCTCCAGCAGGGTGTTTACACTTAATTAAAAGCAAGAATATAACTGAGAGAAACAGGATGATCCTCTGCTTACTTGTGCTAAAAGAAAATGAAGTGACCTTTTCTTTTATTCCCTTTTAGATATTTTATATCCCATACCCCCAGTAGGGCGTATACACTCAATCAAGAGTAAGAACATAGCTAAAGAGTATAGGATGATCCTCCACTCTGGCTACTTGCCTTATAAAAGATAGAAAAATCCTCCACACTTGCCACTATGCATTAGCATTCCTGAAAATAATAGAAATCCTCTGCAGCTTCCACTTGCAACCTTTCTCAAGGCTTGCAATGGTTGCGTCCATAGTCTCATCAGTCAGAAGTGAGGTGCGAATACTCTAGGGGGCCTGGGCACCCCTCCTAGGAGCTCTGAGAGCATTGCAGTTTATCAGGGCGAGCACCTAGGGTACTCAGTCGTTAAGCGAGGTGAGCAGTTTTATGGTCACTTCTTGCTCAGGAAGCATGTAAAAGAGGGGTAGGATACTGCCATGTCCTAAGCGAAGATGGGGGGGGTATGGTAGACATCGTGAATAACTGTCTACACGGTATACAGTACGGTCGCGAATAAGGCGAGTGGCACTGAGTGGGGGACTCTCAACCCATCAACAGTAACTGTTAACGGTGCGTATCTCAGGAGGTAGATAAGTTCAGTAAACACAAGTAGGCACGAAGCTATAAGTATTACTGAGTGAACTCAGATATCTCAACTTATTCTTCTCAACTAAACAAGTGTTTCTTCACGTCTACTAAGAGATTTGGAATGAAGATAATAAGTCGCAAAGATAAGGTGAAATATATTCTTAAGACTCGAAGCAGGTCTCGAAGCTAAGGAAGAAAGGAAGGAAAGACAAGAGAGTGTCTTATATGATTTTCCCATTAAGTTATTTTATATCGCATACCCCTGGCAGGGCATTTACACTCAACCAAGAGCAAGAACATAACCAAAGAGTACACGATGATCCTCCGCCTACTCGTTCCGAAAAACCCCGAAAGAAGAAAAAGAAAAAGAAGAAAATGCAGACAACTACGTACAAAAGCCGACTGGGGAAAAGCGATCGCTAGGCGAACCTTGAAGCAATGAAAGAAAAACCCCCTACGCAGACTACGCGACCGAGCGAAAAGTAAAAGAGAAGAGAGAAGGAGAAACGCGCAAACTCCTCCGCACTTTACCAAAGTAGAGAAACACTAGTTACACTGCGAAAAAGAAAGAAAGCAAGGTAGGAAAGAAGAAACTAGACTCCTCCCATAGTGGTGGACTTGTCCTTCCTGTTAGACTCAGCAAGTTTAGCCTGGATTAACGTCATACAGATTGGATCGTTCGCTTTGTAGGGGCCGGCGCAGTTCGCGCATCGGAGAACAGTGTTCTCGCAGGCGAAGCCTTTCGGCTGCTTGCAGTCAGCGGCACTGCAGGTATGTTTGGAGATGGTGTGGGGGCCAGTGCAAAGTCGGCAGCAGGGAGGTGATTGACAGTTCTGGACGGGGTATCCGAACTTCGAGCATCGGGAGCATTGGGTGTCGGCGCCGAAGGGGATGTACTTGACGGTGCGACAGGTTTTGTTGAGGATGGTGAGACCCTTAAGGATATGGGCCTCATTGTTGTTATCGATAACAGTGATCACCAAGGAGCTGTGATTCTGTTTGTTGATTTTTACGCTGGATGTCAGCCAGCGCGGGGTCATCGCGAGAGTGACACCGGAGTTGTAGCTTTCGATCTCTTGACAGAGTCGAGACATTTGTCCTACGGTGTTGAGGTCAGTGGCAATGGGGACGGCATGGACAATATACTTCTTCCATGTGTGGTTGCGGTTGATTCCTTTGACTTCCGCAAACTCGCCAACAGCTTTGGTTATGACAGGACGGTAGGAAAGGACGGCGGCGGCGGTAACAGTCTCCATGGTGGTGAGGACAAGTGTGGTGGGGTTATTGTTTCAGCATCGTTGGATGCGCAAGAAAGAGGGAGCTTTGGCTTTGTCCAGGGACGAATTGACTCGGTCGTGGATTTGAATGTGGGCATCTTCACCGAAGGCCGATGGTTCTTTGATATCGACAATAATTTCTCGGTTGCGGCGGGTGGGGTAGTATGGGAGTGGAAGCAGGGTGGTTGGGAGGAGGTCCTTCTGGGTGACCTGGCCACTCTTCTTCTTTTGCTTTTTAGAAATGACTTGAGCCCAAGTCTGAGCGTCCTGGGTTTGCTGTGGGGCGGGGAGGGAGGTGGAGGTGGTGGCGATCGAGCGAAGTTTCCTGAGATCTTTCGCGGTCGCTTTTTGTTGTTTTTGAATGTCCTTGAGGGACTCAAGGACTTCAGGTGGGGTTGGCGGGGCCTCAGTGACGGGCGCTG
>JABYPW010001247.1:0-16652 GCA_016880775.1 Phymatotrichopsis omnivora
GTTTTTTACGGAGAAAGTTTTTTTTTTTTTTTTTTTTTCCTTTTTTTTTTTTTTTTTGTTTCTCTCCCCTTTCTTTCTTCCATTCATTCTCTCTCTTCTATTTTCGTCCTTGTACTCAATATTCTATAACCTTGTACATTTGAATTCACAAACATCGGGGCTCTGCATAACGCGTCAATTTCCACCTGTCCTTGCCATCCCACCAAAGCTTATATACTTGTACCTACATATCGACCGCGATCCCACATTCCCACGTCCCTGCCCTTGTCTACCCTCATCATACTGCGCCTTTGCCGCGCACAGACATCAGCCCTCCACATGTGCCTCCCAAGATATCCACACCGGCGAACGAAACAGCCCTATAGCTCGCACTAATCCCAATCCTACCTTCAGATCTCAACTTACCATCCCTTGCTCCAAATACATATTAAAGCCACCTGGATCATCTCGAATCACTGCCATGAAACTGTCTCGAGCATTGATCTTAATTTGAGCATAGATATCGCAGCTCCACATCTTTCCCGTTCCCAGCAAATGCGATTCTACCGCTGACAGTGCCAGACATTCGCATTCGAGCCCTGCTCGATCTCGGGCTCCACATGCGGCCCAGCACCCAGGGAGATACGAGACTACTTCATTTGCATGTAAATTAGCCTGATTTCGGCTCGACTCACATCTGTGCACGCTGCAATGTCCGAACTCCAGAGATCCACCGTGGTGTTTGCAATTGGCGCACACACGGACCGCGCTTGCAGTGAATCCTGGGCCTGGGTCTTGTGCAAAATAAGCTTAAGGTTGCAGCGCACAAATGCGCTGGACTGGAGACGGGATTTCCGGAGCTGGATTTTGAAAGAACCGGTTATCGTTAAACATGTACCATGCTTGAGCCGTGTGACTTGTAATTAAACAAACCGTCAAAGCGTCTCAACCCCAGCACAGCACGACTACACAGCGCGGATAAGGATTTGCCAGTGGAGGTTTGGAAAGGGTTAAAAAGTCCGAATTGCAGAAACCACTCGGCGTGTATTGTAGGGTGGGAGTATGGGCCAGGCTTAAAGCTCCGGATGTATTACATGGACAAAGTGGAGCGGTTTCCAGAAAAACATCAAAAGGGAGGGCATTGAATTCGGGCTTGCTTTTAAGCTTTAGGACGGCCGAGGTAGGGGGAGGGGGTTGAGCGGTGGAGAGCGCGCTGAAGGGAATTGCCAAAGCGTTGCCTCGACGAAAGCACGGACGGATTTTCCCTTGGCTCTGGGGGTTGAATTTAATTTATTAAACGTCAATTTAGGGAACTTGTTCAGTCTTTCTGCGGGGGCTTGAGCGGCCGTCTCAACGTAATTGCTCCTTCGGCCCCTGTTTAAGCTTCGATTTAGAAAGGATCTCTGAATCGGTTGAGCGAGGTCTAACGCTCTCGTAGCAACCCTGCTTCTGGATTTTTGCTTAAGCTGAAAAGCTCAGAAGGTATACAGTCGGCGAAGCGCTGCAGCAAAAGTACACGGGCATATACTTGCTTGGCGGATTCGGTGTATTTGAGGCGGAGTTTGTCCTGTTTATTGCTGCACAGTGTTTGGCTTGTTACTGATTGCGTTTTGTGACTAGTACCGTTGTCGTGGGTTCCGCTTCCTGGATATGTGCTTGTTTTCGGATTAACGATATTGTGAGTTTCAGGTTGGGGTATTCGTTGACAATTTGTTTATTGTCATTCTCCAAATCGTGGCCTCGATCATATTCTGTCGATTCTTACACGCTGATCTCCTATCTTACGTACAATCAAGCTTTCAACACTCGTATTAGCCGGAAGGCTCTTCTCACGATATAATGCGGTTTGATGCAGTTTTAATATATGCGAAACCAGCCATCGGAAATATTACAAAAACAGCAAGCTTTGTATTTCACAGTTGCTTCGGAGTAGTTTCGGAAATAGTTGCGAAACAGAGACCTGAGAACAAGACCTCTTCGTTATCTGTATTCCATCACGGAGAGGTGATTTGTGGCCCGCGAGGGGCTGTTCGCCAGCTTTACAATTCTCTCCGTTGACTAAATATTTCTAAAAGACACTGGATGTCATACGCTATCCCTCGATCCCGAGACAAATTTGGACACAAGGCATATGGAATAAATGATGCATACGGCATGCTTATCTACAAGGTAACTTTACAACATGCGCAGAAATTGCTATTTTTTCTTTTCTTTTTTTTTTTTTCAACTAGTTCATATATGCAGAGGTTTACGGGTATTCAACATCAATCCGAGCCATGCGCCAATCCAAAGGGAAAAGGGAATAAAAACAATCCGAAAAGCACTCGCCCACCACCAATCCAATAACCGATCCAAAATCCAAAGGTCAAAAACACCAGCTCCAAAAACACCAAGCTCTACGCTTACATAAGGAAAAACACCTGGTATCCGCGCAGGCCCATCATGGGTCTAACAAAGAGCAAGAAATAAAATATAAAACTGCCCCACTCACAATCTATCATTCGTCGTTGTCCGGTTCTGGCCTCCGCTCTAGATGATTTTCAAGTTGTATGTGTTCTCAATCCACATTCTCCTTCCCACTAGACGGTAGAGATTCGTAAATCGCAGCGTCCTCTCCGTTCGGAGACACACTCGCTTCCGGGGAAATGGGTTCGTATATTTTGGATAAACGAAATTTAATCGGGATTCGAAACTCTATAGAAAACTGGACTTCTATGGCCTTGAGAATCGCATCTTGTTCGCTACACGGCGAGCTTTCACAGTTGATACTCTCCATCCAGCTTGGGACGTTCGTTTCCTGTCTTTTGGGGGTGCAAAATTTGACTGGTGTTGAAAATTCCAGCCCTTCCTTTGATTCCAAAGCAGGAAACCGGATTCCTATGGTCTCGGAGACTGTGTCATTTTCGCTACGCGGCGGGCTATCGGCTTTACTCTTTCCTATCTCGCTTGGGGACGGGCTCAATTCCGGAGAAGGGGATTCTTGTCTCCCACGGTGACTATCTTTAATCGGGGATTGAAGTTCCGACTGCGCTGGGGACGGCTTTGGCTTCAATGCCTTTGCGGAAGCTTGTTTTGTCATGGCCTCGATAATTGCATCGTTTTCGTGACTGCTCGACAGATTCTCATCTTTTCCACTACCTTTCCCACTCGGAGTCATACTTGATTCTGGGAACGGGGGTTTAAGTGTCTTGGGAGTGCCAAATATAGGCCTTTTTGGTTTTAGTGCCATTTCAGAAAACTGTTTTGCCATGGCTTCGAGAAGAGCAGATTTTATCGGTGATACTGTGCCATTTGGAATAATCCTGCGCTTGTTCCTCTCTCTTGGAGTGGGTGTAGAAAATTCCTTCATATCGCTGGTAACGGTTCCCCACGTTTTTTCCGCATACTCAACCCATCTGCTGATGACTTCGTTGACACCCTCTAAACCAGCCCTAGTAGCCTCGATCCAGAAAAACTCTTTGTGTTCCCTACCACAGGATTCACAAATATGCACAAAGTTGCTGCCTTCGACGTCTCGTAATTCGAGATGGATCAGGTGCTCCACCCTGTGGCTATTGTATACCTTCCTCCCCACCTGCAAGTTCAACCATTCTGTGTTCTGCGCTGCGGGGGAGGATGACATGGTGGAGGAGACGTGCGGATAGTATCGGAGTAGGGAAAGATTGTAGCCACATAGCGTGTTCCATTGGTGGAGTCTTCGCTGAACGTTACTTGCTCTGCCGATTTTAAGAAGGATTCGTCGAGGGGAGGAAGAAAAACCCGCTTGCACAGCCCTTTTCAGCAGTGTATTCTCAGTGGTTTGGAGGGTATCGGCGTCCGGCGTGGAAACGGTATTGGAATATCCAGAGATGGGCCCATCGTTGAGTCGGAAGACGTAGATGTATCCTGGTTCATCTTTGGAGGAGGAGGGTTTGGCAAGTTCTTGTTTGAGGCGGTGGACGGTTTTTGGGGTGAGATGAGGTGAAATAAGTGAGAACGCTATCACGATATCAGTTTTTGGGTCATTCCAATGGGAATGTAATACGACTTACCATACTGCGTTACCTTATCCTCTGCTGCTGGGATAATATCCTGGATATCGTCCTCGTCCAACAAGTTCGACGCAGTGAACGAGCCTGGTGGGTCCGACAGGCCCGACGCGGCGGACGATACAGCCTCTGCACCCTTTACCGGCGTGGGATTTACCAATGAAGCTAGCAAAAAAGGGTACAAGTCCGGATACAGAGTTGATCGAGAGGGCGTTGGAGAAAATGAAGTTAATTCATCCTTACACAACAAAGAAGGCACCGCAGATAACCCATCGGGGGCTAAGGATTCCACGACTTGGGTGTCCTTGTCTCCATCTTTTGGAAGCCTGGTGTCTTCTTCCGCCATTGATGTCGCCGCGGCTTCCGATTCCATCTCAGAATTCTCCTCATATCCATTTTTTGGACACTCGTTCTCGGCCACGGCCACTGCTGTCACTGTGGCTTCCCATTCCATCTCGTTTTCATCTTTTCTAAGTCCAGCATCTTCTTTAACCGCCGATGGCACAGTAGTCTCAAATTCCATTTTGGCGTCTTCCTTGCTTCCTTCTTTTATGATTTCGACGTCATCTTCTACCACAGCCGCCACCATGGATTTAAATTCCACCTCTTTACTTAAACTTGCGTCCTCGTCCTCCGCCACCGCCTCGGTTGCCGCAGGTTTCAGTTCCGCCTCCTTTACGCTTTTTCGATGTCCTTCGTCCAAGGAGGAGTCGCCATTGGGAGGCAAACAGAAGAAGAATCTCCAGAGGATGAAAAGTGCCCTTTGGTCTACCCTCGTGTAGCAATTGTCATTAGGCTGCTGTGGAGATGGCGGTCCAATTGGATGTTTCGTTTCTGGCTCGGGTTTAATTGGCGCGCACGTCGGGCTCAGGGGTACGATCACTCCGTCCGAATCAGGGTCCAAATTGCTCGCCTCCATCTCCGAAATCTGAAGTCTTTCAGCGAACTCTTCCACGAACGGGTCGTGCTCTCGATTAATCTCCTCGGCGATACTGAGCATCGTTATCGCGGAAGTTTCACCTCCATTCTCTCCACCGGCGACAAGCAGTTCGATATCCTCTATTACCGTGTCCATGCTTCCCCTTCGCCCCAGCTTTCTCTCGCGGACGAAGGACCTTGTGTGCCGAAAGACAACTTCTTGCGCTTGCTCTTTGTGTTTATCGCAGTAGAATGCTTCCTCCCCTTCGATAACGGCGATGATTCCAGAGTTTGGCTTGCCATTTTTCGAGAGAGCTACAAGTCGGTTACACGTGTTCCCAAGGTTGGAGATACCACGGCAGAGTGTTTTGGTTGTGCGGGAAAGAAAAGCAATGTGTGCTTCCGGAGTGTTGGGGAAATAGGGCATGGCAATATATACACATGTGGGAAAACATGCGGTTCAATCTGGCAGTTAACTATGACAATGCGACCTCACGAGAATTTCCAGAACATCATGGTCTTACAACCGCAAGGGAAACGGAGAGGATAAGAATAGAATGTTATCCGAAAGGACAAATTCACAAAGTACGTCCGATCGGTGCAGCTCCAGTTAAAATGTGTTGGCGATGAAATCTTCACAAGAAGAACGTGTGTTTTGAAGGTTTCGACCATTGATTTGGCCAGCACCAGTCGCTAGTTAAATACCATAGCTAATCACTATGCTTAGCTCTGATGGCGTCTGGGGGTGGGGAAGGGCTTAGCAAATAACAACCGCTCTACGCTAACTTCTGAGACTGTTGCCCGGATCGACCTTCTTTCTAAATGCCCGAGCACTGGAGAAAATAAAAAGTAAACCAGGCCATAGCTGCGATGAAGAGTGAACACACCGAAGCGACGCGTTTCAGGGCAGAACGCGCGCTTGTACCCTTGAGTAAATCAGGAATTATCGCAAGGCATTGCATGGCGTTTGAGACGGTTCCGTTTATGGTTTCTCGTTTCTCAGCTAAGTCCGCCAAGGGCAAGATCTTGCACCTCGAGGAAAATATCGGACAAGCTTTTTCCGGCAACCCCGTGGAAAGGGAAAGTAGGCGAAATAACACTTTCATAACAAGCGTTTATCACCGAAGTTCGTGGTAAAAGCAAAGAAAATAGCAATGAGATAAGTAAAAACCTTGCGGAGCCATACGAACGAGCGCGGGTGATATAGCGAGTAACGGGTAGACGGTAAACGGCTAATTCTCAACAACATAATGCCTCAAATTTCCTTGATTGATGATCGTGAGCGTATTTGCGTCGTTATGCACTCTTTTATCGCTGCTCTGAGAATGGCTTCAAGATAAGAGGATCTGGATATGCTTTGCAGAGCGGAGTTTTGTTTAATTCTCATAGCACCTTGCCCTAACTTCGCATCAGATAAACTGGCAGATGCGTCGGTACTGGGGAGAAATGTAGAATTAGCTTCCGGACATATATACTGCACTAACATGACCTAACGTTCACTAACGCATAACGCAGAGTCATGAACAGGCACATTTCGTAATGCATAACGCATAACGGGAGGGTTATGAACAAAGTAAATTTCGTAACGCTCTAATTTATTCCTGCACTAAAACTCCAAACACCAATATCGTTTCTTCGTTTTCACTGAAAGAGAAACAAAAAAAAAAAAAAAAAAAAAATACCCTAATAACTTAGTTATGCGTATATGTATGCATGTACTTGTATTAGTATAGTATATGTAATGTATAAGTACATGTAAAAAAATACCCTAATAACTTAGTTATGCGTATATGTATGCATGTACTTGTATTAGTATAGTATATGTAATGTATAAGTACATGTAAAAAAATACAAAAATTTTGCATAACGCAATTTAGCGACTCATGAACAATGCATTTTTCGTAACGCTCAAAATCTCGTGAACATTAGGTCATGTTAGTACAGTGTTTTAAAAAAAAGTCTCGCACCAAAACTCCACAGCTCCCTAACTATGCAACTCCCAACTCCAAAACTCGAAAATTAATTCGGATAAATAAAGTTCCACTAACAGTAAATAATAAATGAAATAAAATAAAAAAATAAACTATGGCACATTTTTTACCATCTGCTCTTGTCCTCCATGAATCTATGAGACTAATACAATGTATCGGAGAAAATGTTGTTCATAGGTACTGGGCAACTCTAGTGTAGTAGTTACAGATTCGGCAAACCCTAGAGATGGAATAGAGCTCATAGATGACTAGCTAGATAATACATTGGTAGGTGAGAACATTAGCGAATAGGCTAGTAGTATCAACTTTATCCCAGTACTTAAGTACTTTGAGGAAGTATGAGCCCCTTTGGTAGAGATTATAATTTTTTAGTAATAAATATTGGCATGAGGGGTAAGCTAATTTTGATTGCTTGGTAGCAGTATTAAGAGCAGGGGCTTATTGCTTACCTCTATAGTTATTAGAGGCCACCTCACCAGAATCATGAATATGTGCAACCCCGCGAGTCGCGGCTTTGTCGGCTCCTCGTGGTCTTGAGTCCGCCCATTTCCACCATAGGTAACGATTACACAGTGGTAAAATCAAACGCCCAGCAGCACCCCAGGATATTTGGTCCAGTAAAAGGCGTGAAATATTTCGTTACGACATGCAATTCTGTACTTTCGCTAAGCCTCGGTCATAGCCATTTCTCAACAGATTATCACATCTTTTACGAAGATCTGCCGACAAAACAGGATAAACCAAGCCAAACCAAAAATTGGAATTTTGACGCTTGAAGTCAAAAAAATTGAATATAAATAGGTGATTTCTTGAATAATTGGCTGTATTAAGCTGCTTTCGTAATATCACTATGCTCTCGTATAGAAGTAGAAATTCGCAAACAAAACATTGATCGTTTTTATTCCAGTGTCATTACTTACAGAACCAATTCTATTTCCGGCTCTCTAGTACTGTATAAATAATGGTAGCTATCCAGCAATTTGTTATGATTATTAATGATATTCCACGTACAGCCACTTATAATTAATTCGAGCCTCGTCTTGATCGATCCACAATGCAGTCTCAGGGACATTCAGCATTGTAGGGGCAAATAGCGCCTTCTGCCCCTTGGTCTAAGCCATCCAGGCTCATCATCTGCTCCGGAGACAACTCGAAATGGAAAACTCTCGCATTTTCGACAATCCTCTCGGGGGTGTCGCTTTTCGGCAAGGGGATAAACTCATGCTGCAGAGACCATCTGAGCAAAACTTGCACCGGGGTAACTGAATGCGTTCTGGCGATGTCGTTAAGAATTGGCTCTTCGTTTTTCTGGCCCCGGACTAGTGGTGCATAAGCCTGCACTACGTGTAAGTAATTTCGAGCAGGCACAGAGTTTAATTTGTCCGCACTACGAAGCAAAAACCATATGCATGTAGGCGGAAAGCAACAAACTCACCTCCAAGGCGATTCCCTCTTTCTTACAATACTCCACTACTTTCCGTTGCTGACACCACGGGTGAAGCTGGGCTCGTCAGTCGCGTTACCACGATAGCGTTGCACCAGGGTTAGGGTTACCTCGATCTGGTTGACAGCTGGAATGACTTGAGAAAACTCCTTAAACTCCTGGATATGTCTTACGCCGCTATCAATTGACAATTAGTTGCCGTTATTTAACTCTCTCTCTTTTTTTTTTTTTTTTTTTTTTTTAAAAAAAAAAAAAAAAAAAAAAAAAAAAACCAATCGCTTACAAGTTGCTAACGCCAATGCTCTTAGTTCCCCCTTCCTCCTTGAGCTTCTCTAACGCCTGCCACATTTCCTTTCTCCCCTCCTTCCCGCTGGAAGGTGTATGGATCAAAAACAGATCCACATATCCTAAGCCAATTTTCCGTACGCTTTCCTTCAAGCATTCCAACGTTTTCTCCACACTGCCTAATGGACTCATAATCTTCGTAGTGACGAACACATCCTCACGCTTCAATCCCGATTCTCTCACAGCTTCACCAACTTGTGCCTCGTTCTCGTAGTATTGAGCAGTATCGATGTGACGATATCCGGATTTGAGAGCCGTAAGACAGGAAACTTTGCAGACATCCGGGGGAGATTTGTAGACACCGAAGCCGAGACGAGGGATTTTGAAGCCTGAGTGAGGGAGAACGACAACATCAGAGAGAGACATAGCAGGCATTTCGGAGAGTATGAAGCCGATCAATTGATTATATCCAACGCGCTATTTCACGGAGCGTAATTCCTGAGAGATGTAGTGCAATGGCAGAATGTATTTGGGGAGCCTCGTTGTTGTTTGCAGGCCACATAGCCTAGGCTGCTGCGGGATGACGTAAGTGCAGTTGCCAACGCCACAAGTCTCATTGCTAACTTTTTCTGAATGCGTCTGCATGGTCAAACTCAGCGACGACAGAAGCGAAATTTGATTTGTTTCTTCTTTTTATTTTTCCCGAGATACTCGAAGAGCCTTTAGGAGAAAATATATACTGTATATATATCCAGTACTTAGACTTACAGTATAAGCCTTTGAATGCATAGATTATTCAATTTGTCAGGACAGAAGTTAAGGTTGCGAATGTAAACGAAACAAAAGTCAAGCCGGAACGACAAAAACGATGAACCTAGCAAATCACGTTGTTTACAGTACGTAAGTGTACATGAATACGTACTTATATGACAATGATTTTTCTTGGAATTCAACATTTTTCACTTTAAGTGCATTGGGGCCAGGCATCATACTTAACCAAGACACTCTATTAGCATGTTTCGAAACCGCGCAACGCCTGTAGTCGGAAATATAAAACAAACTTGCGAACTTATATATGTACATGTACATACTATAGAAACTCGAATATGAGAACTTGTCCATGAATGATATTATTTTTGGGTTGTACATACAAAAAGGGATACGTTAACGGTCCCGCTACATTCACGTCCGTCGGCAAGAACCTGTTCTCATATTAGAATTTCTATGGTAGTTTTATTCTTCCCGAAAAAGTAACGTGAGGGAAATCTGAGCATAGACGTACATGTGCCCTCTAAACTTTACTAGGGACTCTTATGCAGGTCATCATTCACAAGCAAGAGCTTCACATATACCAGGAGAATTGCTATTATAGGGCCTAACGTACCTTCAAAGATTTTCACTGTGAATGATTAAGGCACTTCAAAATGGGCTCGTTGTCGTCACATTTTGTGGCCGCTTTACACCATGCACAGGTGATTAACGAGAGACGCCCACATTGTATATCCACCATTGGCCTGCTTCTCGACGAACGTGCAACTTCTAAACCCGATGTTCCCGTTGTGGGCATGGCTATTCCAACTCCTGTGGACGCCGAATGGAAGCTCATCGTGTATAGTAAGTATGAAGAATTATCCAGAAGTTCATAAATTTGTACTCATTTTCTAAAAACCTTTAAGGACCTGCGGGAGGCATCTACAACTTTGGAAAATCACCCATTATCGTCGGGAATCTTGCCTGCCCCTTCTCCAAGAAGTGACACGAAAGAGCCGCCGATGGTAGCTATATTTTCAGCAAGTTCTTGGGATTTTCTTCTGCACTCATACGGATTGGTTATGCCGTATTACTAGTCGCGTAATTTTCACCACCTGGATGCATGTTATATTTATAACTGATATCTTATAGACCACAGTGTAATTCTCAGGCGAGAAACTATTTGTTGAAGGTGACCTCAGCATCCCATCTATTCCGTAGCCAATCACTTGTAACTTCCACGTCGAGAACTTGTAAGTGTGTACCCCTCTTCACCTCTGAGTACTACTCTCTAAATGCGGAACCGATGCAATATGTACTGCCAACCCCCATATTCTCTTCTACCCCAGCATATATTTACCACACTTACGGGACATTCGGCCTACCGAAGCCTGTTCCACACACACATTTAGCAGCTACAGCTTACCATCCATATTTCCGCCTTCGCCGCCAGTTGCAGCTTTCACAGCAACACCTCTGCATCATGGCGGTGTGACGGATTTAATGCGTTGTCTCATGTCCTCGTCAATGCTGTGGTTGTATCCGCAAACGGTTCCGATCACAAGTGATAATATACCAAAAGCGTTTCGTGCAGCTAATAGAGCACTGAAAAATCCTCTGGCACGATTATTCTCTGCTGTACCATATGTATTGAAACTATGCGCGGAAGACAAGAGGGCGTTGGTAACATTGGCATCCATAGATGTTGTTGGCATTGGTGGTGTTCCGTTGCCGGGGCGGGTGGGCGATTTCATGGTGGAATCCGATGTGAACTTGGTTTCGAGATATGGGAGTAACGAATGTGTATGCGAGTGATCGCCCGGCGCTCAACTCCTGAGAAATTGTTGGAAACCAGTCTTGCTGTCGTCGTATCGTGATTTTTCGATCGATAAGGAATGGGAATATCCACGAATTTCACCTCGTTCCGAAGCTCTGGGGTTTGCAGCACAGCCGGGAGAAAAATTCCAGCTTGTGGTTTGCCCTGAAGGGCCTCAAATTGTATATTTATCTTCTCAATTTTTTATTATTGTTGTTTTTTCCAATGATTAATCATTCATTAGGCGAAAATAAACTGTCTGGATGGATCCTATACCACGAGTGACCTTTCCATCCGGCGTCCTACCGTCGGGGGTGTTTGTGGGTGTTTTGGGCACGGGGCTTTGCTGGTTGTTTTGGCCAATGGCAAAAAAATTGATCTTGGTTTTATTGAGGATTTGCTTAAATATTCGCTTATTATTAAGGAAGCAGTGGTATTTGGGAAAGATCGAGATTTCCTAGGCGTTATTTTCCCGTCTTCAGACATCGTTGACGGAAAGGAGGATTTAAGAGAAATTTTGGAGAAAATAAGAAAAGAATCCCCGGGTCATGCTGTAATCCCAGAGGAGATGGTAATCCTCATTGGGCACAACGGGAAGTGCCCAATGAATAGTAAAGGAACGGTTATGAGAAATATTGTCAACGACCTTTATGCTGGGGTAACCGAAAATGAATATTGTACATATGAAAACGCGCATGAGACCGCTCTGCGTAAAATAGATAATAGCGGAAAAGATTGTGTGGAGCTTTTTGTGTGTGGATTGGTTAAGGAGATTGCGAAAAATTCTCTGAAATTTAGGGGACGAAATCGATCCTTTTGTTTATGGAGTCGATTCGGTGATGGCTACGCAAACCCGAACTCGACTTCAAAGGGTAATTCTGTCTCATGTTAAAGTGGCAAAAGAAATCCTCAATTTCGTCATTCCAGGGAACCGGATAAAGCTTGCTACATGATATTGTGTTGACCAAAAAGATATACGAAGGTGAGGATACTGCATGGCGTTTTTTGAAAGCCACAGCTGACAGAAAAAGTATAATAAATTATATCCTCCCCAGCGGGAACTCGAGCAGAAAACCAGAGATTGAAGTAATGTAAGAATTAATAAGAAAATATAGGATTTTTTAGCGAGCCTCCTCAAGGGTTCAATACTAGCCAGACCAAAGGCGCCATTGTGGTAATTTCAATCATGCATTATCACTCGTCGTGAGAACTAATGTTCAAGCTCCTCACGGGTGCTACCGGGGAACTCGACGCACATATTATTTAAGGAAGGTCACTTGTCTATGCAGAGCACAATGATATAGAAGCCCATCGTCGGGTGCTTGATAGTCTTCATACTCGACGCTTGCTTTCGTTCTCGCTCAGCCGCGTAAACGATATTGAGATTTTTTTTGCTAGCAGCTGTTTGGGGGTAATACGCTTGGATTCGGAAAGAAAAAGTACCAGAAATATGCAAGGATGTTACGGTGGTAATTCATGTACGGAAATTCCCTTGAATCTTGGACGTATGTTAGACTAATGTGAGGTAGGCCGCATGGCTAGTTAACTTCATTGCATCGCTGGAGAGTTTCATGGAAATATCTCAGGTGCATGCACTGTAAAAATTTCGAAACCGAGATTGCGATGTTCCAGGTACCAGAAATCTGATAAACTTTACACTCTGCGGGCATCAATCCCGTTTCTATTTTTGCTCCAGCACCGCAGCGGTTCTAGGCGATGATGTACCGTCTGTAATTGCGGAATCTTTTTAAGGAAAGTCCACTCTCTTCTACAGCATTAGGCTGTAATCTTTCTAAGTGAGTTGCGGAGGATATATGTCAATTCGCAGGGTCCACGCCGTTGAAAGGAAGAATTAAAGTATTCGGAGTTAGCCAGCTTTGTAGAATCTCTAAAAATAGGGTGTGAAATCGGAGTGAAGCTTGGAAATTAATTTTACGAGCGTGAATACTTTGGAATACCTACCGAAGCCTGATGATGTTTTATTTGTTTTGCTTTTTTTAATTGGTTAGAAGAATAAGAGAGCTAACTATCTGGAAACTTTTGTGGCTTTTGGTGAAAACTGCTGCGTTGGCCATTGTCTATATTGTTTCGGGAATGATTCTGTGTTGATGATGGAAGATGGTCCCGTTTCCCATGTTCTAAATCTAAACACTTTTATGGGAGAATCTCCTGGACTGGATTCAGAGTTATGGACTGGATTTCCGGCGCGTTAGTCCTAGCGAGTGGGTACGGAGATTGGAAAATCTGATGATAGCAACCCCAATTGAAAGTTGCTGGAATCGTGGGCGGCGGGGGTGAATATTTTTTACCCTTTACTGACATCGTGAAGAATTTTGGAGTGTTTGTGGGGATACCTAGTATTCGCGCCAATCGGGAAATGTTAAACCAATACCACGATTCGCGGTTGATAAGACTATTTGAAAAGCCAGGCTCGTTGGGACCCGAAGAAGATGGCGTAAAGATCCCGGGAGAGTATGTTCACATGATGTGGAGGCATTTGGAGGAGATTGGGTTTTTGAAGAATTAAGCAGAGGGACTGGGGGCGAACTTGTGGTATTGATGAGGTATAGACGTATAAAACGCCGGATTTATGGTTCTAATTAGAGATCATCAAATTTCTTCACTTTATTTAATTCCAAAAAGTGACTGACGGCTGATATGACTGCTTTCGGGTGGAATACCTATTGTTAGCCTTAACCCACATTTTACCGTGAAGCCAATTCAAAAGTTTGAAAAACTCAGTCACGTTGACCAGGAATGGTAAGGGAAAAGAGGATTGAAGCCTTAAGTCCTTATTGCGAAAAACTTACTAGTAAGTTATTGCTCAAGTGGTAATAGGATTGTAGTCACTGGTGTGAATCAAGGAATTCCTTGGCGAAAGTTTATCTGGTAGAGGGGAGTCATCTTGAGTGAGGGATCTGGGAGATTGTTGCAAGTTACTTGATGATTTGTTATGGCTAGCACTTGGTCTCGGCTATTATTGCATATGTAGAGTACATGCACCTAGTTCATACAAATACGCACGCTATTATTCTAGGTTATGAGCGGCTGTATTGGGGACTCATGAGGGTCTTCTGGCGAAAGCGAAATAAGCGTTGGGAAATGGTGGCCTCGCTGGCTGATGATTCAAATGAGGTTTAATTTCAACACATAATACTTCATATACGGGGCTATGGACTACGAGAAAAAAAGAATCATGCACTATTCACAAGGTCCAGTTTGGCGTTGGGTTCTCCCCCTCTTTTTTTTTTTTTTCCTGACCTGGGTTAAATCGAAGCCGCTATCTTTACATATTGAGGTCCCGCAAACACCCCGGAGATCATTCTGTTAAAAAAAAGCTTCGGGAGTCAGGGAATCCTAGTCTCCCAGTGGACTAGTAGTTGCTAGCATGGTGTAGAAACCAGAGGGTAATTAATGTTAAACTCGGGTAGGGTTACTACATATAACCAAACCAGCACACGCCAACTCTAGGGCTTGTGCAAGAAGCGAGTGATAATACATGACTAGATTATTCTTCAAAGTCGTGGGTTAAATACACTTGGGTTTGCGTTCATGGCGTTTGCTTTACAAGCTTCATATTTTGAATGCTTGGAGACATAAGACGGTTGATCCGAGATAAAGAAGGAAAAGAAAAGAAAAGAAAGACAGAAAGAAAGAAAGAAGAAAGAAAAAGAATAAATAATAAACAACCATAATTATAATCATGTAGTGATTTAACTCAACTGCAAGCTACCCCCAACAGCCTCAATATCTTGCGTGCAAATAATTGGATCTAATGTGTATTGTTGTTTGGCGCTGCTGCAGCGGTCATCCCTATAGTCGGCAGTGTATTAATAATTCCATTGCCCGACCCTAAAAATTTGGGGGAAAAGCGGTTGAATATGGGTTTGATTGAAACTCTATTAAGTTTAGTAATGGAATCTTGTGTATTTATCTGTTGCACATTGCTTACACGGAACCGCAGGTGATTGCGACATCGATTTCAAGACTGTTATGTGTTAACGGATAAGTGCTGCATCCAAAAAAGGAGAATCAATTCTTACAGTGACCACATATAGACCCCTAATTCCACTTGAAATGGTTACTCATTGATTTCTCGAAAAAATACGCGGAAACTCACAGGCGTCACTCCGGATGGCTCGAGCAAAGTCAACCGCGCGGAGTATACTTGAGACAAAGGCTCTATTACAAAATCGGTCATTGATCATGGGCATGGATAACAGGATAACTTACATTCCTCCGAATCTGAACAAGAAACTAATATTATCTTTCGCCGTCTGGATACCTTTAATTTGTAGAGGAATGGCATCGGTAAAAGTGTAATGATGAGATCTGTTGCGCTATTTACGACGTCATGGGGAAGTAAGGAAATAGTGGGAAGGCATTTGCGCCGCTCGTCTAAAGATAAGCTATCTAATGTGTGTTCTGGCGAGCCGCACTGAAAAATAATCATAAATATATTGATAACGGAGTAGGTGGAAATGAAGATCATTAGTGCCAAGATTATTCGATTGTATGGTGCGAATATTAACCCGACAAGCCTCCGAATGAATATCAAAAGTGAAATTTTGACGGTCCAGATACCGATTTGAAAAAGTAGTCCGTGAATTTGCGTTATCTGCAGACGTCAGCGGTATTGATATACGGGACCACTCCAATTCATCTACAACGCATATGATAAACTATCCTCAGAATCCTGCTGAATACTCAATCCAACCCAAAATTTCGTGACTACATTGATGTTAGTGTAGTGGCAGATTGTTGTTGACTGGGTAGATTAAAACCAATGCAATTCCCGATCGTCATACAAATTGCAAGCACCTATTGCAATTGTTACTATATTTGTGTTATTTCCAGTAAAGTAGGAACTCACGGTTGCCATACACATTGTGACATCTGAAATAAAGACTTTTGCGAAGACACGCGCTAAAAGAGCTATTGTTGCAAGTGCAGTCGAGACGATTGAAGGAACAATAAAACTTATTCGCTTATCCGGATACTCTAGGACATCGATGGAAGCCTGGCTCCATTCCCTGGTATGGAGAATGATATACTTTACCACCATGTGTAAATATATATGTGCAAGGTGCCCTTGTTGTATTTGTTCTCTGAGCCGTACCGACTTGGTTGTTCAACTCGTACCTGCAGAAAACAAGATAAATACCGAAGGCATGAAATTGAAAAGTTCGAAGGCTTGGACTATATATATATATATGCACTCTCTCTCCTTACCCACGCAGGCAAAAGATTGTTGTAGTACTGCCGAGTGATTGCAGAAGAGGTTAAAGGCCAAAGCGGGATTTAAAGGCAGCCACGATAACGCGATCAATGATGCACCCCATTTAGTGCTTTCAGACCTGGCGTTTCAGGGCTGAAGCGATGTTCCGACGCGTGGTATAACCGCTTTCGAACTGTGTTCTGGTGAAACGCCTCTGGAGGAG
>JABYPW010001248.1:0-16646 GCA_016880775.1 Phymatotrichopsis omnivora
CCAGAGCGCTTAACACAATGGTGAAGGGTAGAGACGGCATACTCACATGTTGACAATCTAAGCGTAACCTCCATCATAGCGCATCGTCCAGGTACCTTGACGCTGACCACTACCGGTGTTCATAACACTTTCCGATTCCATCAAGAAACTACGGTCGGAGGCGTCCAAAACTGCAAAAGTGGTGAAGAAGATCTCTTCTTCCCTCGCCACCTCCCCTGCTCCCACTGTGCCACCTGTGGCACCCCCTGCTACTACTGACAACACCTGGGCCCAGGTGGTGAAGAAGAACAAAGGCAAAGCCACGGCTACACCTACTCCGACTGCTACTACCCTGCCTGCCCCGAAGTACCCAACCAAGCGCGAGTGTGGAATAATTGTCAATCTCGAGGGAGAAGTCCCCGAGTTCAACCCTATCGCTGTCAGGGACGCCGTCAATGCTGTATTAGTGGAGAAGAAGGCCCCCTCTACCTGCCAAATTCGCTCTATCTGCAAGGCCAGAGTAAGCAATGTCTTCCTCTCTATCATGGAGAATTCCACCATTCAACAAGTACTTGCGTACAAGCCGACTGTCGAAGAAGCTGTCTGCAAGTTCTTCCCAGCTACAACTGGACTCCGCAGGAACTTCTTGCAGAAGAAGTATATTGTGTATAATGTGCCTACCCCTATTCTCAACACCTCTGAGGTTGAACATATGTCGCTTATCTGCAAGGAAATCGAGATATTTAACTAAGGTGTTATACTTGCTCAAACCCTACGCTGGCTCACTTCGAAGGATAAGCTCATCGGCAAACCCGCCTCCTCAATTGTCATCACAGTTGTGGTGAACAACAACTACTACCGCATCTCTCAAGGCCTGACTATCCTGGATAAGAACTGTCAGACTGATCCTTACATCGCCTTTTCTAAGGCTACCCAGTGCTCCCGTTGCTGCCGCTTTGGTCACTATCAACTGAAGTGCACCTATTCCCCCTGCTGCCGGCTGTGTGCCGGACCCCACACCATCTATGAACACTTCTGTGGCAACGCAGAGTTTAAACGCCGAGGACGACAATGCGACCATACGGTACTTAAGTGTGCCAACTGCGATGCCGCCCACCCCGCCAACGATCCCCTCTGCCCAGTGTATTTGCAGGCCTTGGCTGATAATAACAAGCGAGTGGAGAATTTATGTGCTGTGATAGAAGAGGGAAAGGAGACTTAGGGCCCCTCAGTACTTCATCTTTGTTTCGCTTTTGTTGTTCCCTTGGTGTAAAAGTTTTGTGAGTTAGGCTTGTGTTTTCTCCTCTGTCCTTTTCTCTTTCCCTTTTCTTAGGTTAGTGTTTCTTGCTTGTACCCCGATCCCTCCTAGTTGTTGTAAGGTTCGCCTTGCTGGAGATGGGAAAGGGGTTCCCAAGGCTATTCTTTTTCCTTTTCGTTTAAAGTCTTTCTGCAGTTTGACGTACTGGGTGGTCGCTTTCGTGCCGGTCGCGTTTTCTTCGTTGAGTTTCACTTTCCCCCGCCACTCTTTCACTTTTGCCCTGTCTCTTCTTTAGTTTATTGCGTGTAAGCGAGGAGGATTTGGGAGTAAACTGTGTATTTTATCTGAACCGTAGACTGCGCTACCGACATTAGGTCGGCTATGTTCTACCTCCGTCATAGCTTGACATAGCTGCAAGCGGAGGTTCTTTAGACAACCCCTAGCGGGGTCGTAAAGATAAAATAAAAATGAATTTCCCCCCCCCCCCTAGTCGCCTCATGTTTCGCCGTATGAAGGGTTACCCTGACGGCACTTAGCGATATCGCTCCTGTGTTATGCGACTATGTCATATCCTCTTAATTGAGTGCGACGCCCCGTCCGTACATCAGTGATCCGAGGAAGGACAAGATAAGGTCGCCTCATATTTCAAAGACTTTCACTTTTTGCCGTATAAAGGGTTACCCTGATGGCGCTTAGCAAGATTGCTCCTGTGTTATGCGACTATGTCATATGCTCTTAATTGAGTGCGACGCCCCGTCCGTACATCAGTGACCGTGGGAGGACAAGATAGGTCACCTCATGTTCACTGATTGGAGACCGCTCGCTCTACGACCTCCTTTATGAGAACTCCGACCTTTGGTGCAAGCTCGTCGAAAGAGGACTCGGCAAACCCCCAGGACCGCCCCCCGAACCCCCTATGGTAGTGATAGCTGTAAGAGGAGGAACGAACCCTACGCGAGAGGAGGAATCGGACTAGGAATTTTTTTGTTTCTCTTGTAGTGCAGCTTAGACTTTTCTCCCTTCTTCTTCTTTTCTCTTCTCCTTTCTTCCTTTTTTCCTTTTCCGTTCTTTCTTTTTTCAGCACGAGTAGGTGGAGGATCATCCTGTTTTTACCGGTTATGTTCTTACTTTTGATTAAGTGTAAATTCCCCGCTGGAGGAAATTGGGATTTAAAATAACAGTAATGGGAAATCGATATAAGTCGCCTCATATTCCAGAACTCTCAAGAATCTCGACAACCCCCCTACCTTGGGGTGAAGATCCTCCTCATTAGCCTGTACCTGGGCTGGTCTCTTCTATCTTGTAGCAAATGATGATTCTCTTTTAGATGCTCCAGAACCTCTACACCTTCCCGACCATGCAAACCACGGCTCAGCGAGACACTTCTCTCGCGGCAATACCCAATATACATCATCGACCACGTCAACATTCGTCTGAGGCCTGACTGTGTTAAGCGAGTGGGTGAATAGACTCCCACGATTGGTCTCCCTTGGAGGTTGCGTCACAGGATCGTTATGTCGTTCCAGGCTCGCCTGGCGAACCTCCGATCATGCCACGTCAATGCGACACTCTCAGAGCTCATAGGAGGGGTAGCTAGGCCCCATAGAGCGTCACCCAGATTTTACTGAGGACGCAGCAGCGTCCGCCCCGGTTTCCCCATGGTCGCATCATGCGACCATTTCTTTTTCTTGTTTAAGCGACCGTACAGTCAGCGGAGGCGGAGGATTTCCTTTGTTCTATAGGTAATGCAAGCGGCAGGAGTAGAAGATTTACTGTCTTTTATTAGGCGAGTGGCCAGAGTGGAGAATTATCCTGTACTCCTTAGTTATGTTTTTGCTCTTGATTGAGTGTACACGCCCTACTAGGGGGTATGGGATGTAAAATAACAAAAATGGGAAAATCATATAAGTCGCTTCATGTTCAATAGGACTCTCAAGAATCTCGACCCCCCCCATATTTTGGGGTGAAGATCCTCCTCGCTTAGAGAGTTCCTCCCTCACGACGATCTTTGAGATACATCGTCGTCCCTCGCTATGAAAAGCTGTGACAATGTAAAGGACAACTCCTTCAGCGATCCAACTGATTGCTCAGCCTGTATCGGGGTTTTTGGGTAAATCAGGACAGAAGAAGATACACAACTCTTTAGAGGACTTAAGAGGTACGCATTGAGTTAAACAACGATGTGCTGAAGGTTTGTGGGAATAACTCTTTATTCCGAAGGTGTATACTTAAGATACTGCGTGAAGAAGAAAGAGAAAGAAATACAAGACTGCAAGATTTCCTTCTCTTTTATACCAATCGCCACAAGCACTGCTTCCCTTCTAGAGCAGTCTCTGTAAAACCTGTTTTGTCCACATAACCCTTTCCCATGCATCATTCAATCTAAACACTGTTCTCATGACCTTCGCAAGGCAGACAGCTGAACATGAGTGACCATACATGACCGAGTGATAATTCATCATTCATAATGCGGAATTCCAAAGAACATCACTAACAATAGGAAATACAAGGAGAATATAACAAGTAGGAAAGTACATGACCACGGTTCATTACAGACAACGGTCGCGCCCCCACAAACGAACAACTGGACAGCGCAATACAGTGTCCTGTAGGACATGAATAGTAGTCACCGTTGATGGGTTAAGAGTCCCCCTCACTGCCACTCGCCTTATTCGTGACTGTACTGTATACTGCGTAAGCAGTTGTTTACGATGTCTACCACACCCCCACCCTTGCTCAGGATACAGCAGTGTCCTACCCCTTTTTCACATGCTTCCTGAGCAAGAAGCGACCGTAAAACTGCTCACCTTGCTTGAACGATTGAGCGCCCCGGACGCTCGCCCCGACAAACTGCGACGCTGTCAGAGCTCATAGGAGGGGTGCCCAGGCCCCCTGGAGCGTCGCCCCGATGTTACTGAGGACGCAGCAGCGTTCGCACCGGTTTCCCCACTGTTGCATTGTGCAACCATTTCTTTTTCTCGGTTAAGCGACCGTACGGTCAGCGGAGGCGGAGGATTTCTTTTGTTTTATGGGTAATGCAAGCAGCAGGAGTGGAGGATTTACTGTCTTTTGTTAGGCAAACGGCTGGAGTAGAGGATCATCCTCTACTCCTTAGTTATATCTTTGCTCTTGATTGAGTGTACACGCCCCGCTAGGGGGTATAGGATGTAAAATAACAAAAATAGGAAAATCATATAAGTCACTTCATGTTCGACAGGACTCTCAGGAATCTCGACAACCCTCCCACCTTGGGGTGACGATCCAACTCGTTAGCCCGCACCTGGGCTGGTCTCTTCTGTCTTGCAGCAAATGATGATTCTCTTTCAGATGCTCCAGAACCTCTTCACCTTCCTGACCATGTAAACCACAGCTTAGCGAGACACTTCTCTTGTGGCGATACCCGAGATACATTGTCGACCACGTCAAAATTTGTCTGAGGCCCGACCGTATTATGCGAGAGGGTGAACAGACTCCCATGATCGGTCTCCCTTGGACGTTGTGACACAGGATCGTACTGTCGTTCCAGGCTCACTTGGCGAACCTCTGATCAAGCCACGTCAACGCGACACTCTCAGAGCTCCTAGGAGGGGTGCCTAGGCCCCCCAGAGTGTCGCCCCGATTTTACCGTGGACACAGCGGCGTCCGCCCCGGTTTCCCCACGGTCGCATCATGTGACCATTTCTTTTTCTCGGTTAAGCAACCGTACGGTCGGCAGAGGCAGAGGATTTCCTTTGTTCTACGGGTAATGCGAGTGGCAGGAGTGGAGGATTTACTGTCTTTTGTTAGGTGAGCGGCCGGAGTGGAGGATCATCCTGTACTCCTTAGTTATGTTTTTGCTCTTAATTGAGTGTATACGCCCCACTAGGGGGTATGGGATATAAAATAACAAAAATGGGAAAATCATATAAGTCGCTTCATGTTCGAGGCCGTATGAAGGGTTACCCTGACAGCGCTTAGCAAGATTGCTCCTGTGTTATGTGACTATGTCATATGCTCTTAATTGAGTACGACGCCCCGTCCGTACATCAGTGACCGTGGGAGGACAAGATAGGTCACTTCATGTTCGAGGGTGAAGAACCTCCTCAACTGGCGAGATCCTCTCTCGTGACAGTCTTTAAGATACATCATTGTTCCTATTACTAAAAAAGCCGCGACAGTGGTCGCGCCCCCACAAGCGAACAACTGGACAGCGCGATACAGTGCCCTGTAAGTTACGAACGGTAGTCACTGTTGACGGGTTGAGAGTCCCCCTCAGTGCCACTCGCCTTATTCGCGACCATACTGTATACCGTGTAGACAGTTGTTCACGATGTCTCGCATACCCCCCCACCCTTGCTTAGGACACAGTGGTGTCCTACCCCACTTTCACATACTTCCTGGCTAAGAAGCGACCGTAAAACTGCCCACCCCGCTTGACGTCGGGCACCTAGGGTGCCCATCCCCCGCGTTGCTCTCAGAGCTCATAGGAGAGGTGTTCAGGCCTTCCGTAGTATCACGCCCTAATAGCTGAGGATGTAGCGGCATCCGGCCCTTCCTTCCTACGGTCACAGCGGGTGACCATCCCATTTCTGCGATAAGCGACTAGACGATTCGAATGGTTGTCCTGAGGAGGGTAATCAGCGATTTAACCTTGCAGTCTTGGGGTTAACAGTATTCGGACAACGATTTCCACCAAGCCTGTTGTCGTATCTGTCAGTTGGGTTTACAGTCGGTGGAGGAGGAGGATTTCCTTTATTTAAAGGGTAATGCGTACGGCAGGAGCAGAGGATTTCATTTGTAAAATTACTGTCTTTTGTAAGGCGAGCGGCCGGAGTGGAGGATCATCCTGTACCCTTAGTTATGTTCTTGTTCTTGATTGAGTGTAAACACCCCACTGGGGGTATGGGATGTAAAATAACAGAAAAGGGAAAATAAGATATGTCGCTTCATGTTCGACATGACTCTCAAGAATCTCAACCCCCCCCCCACCTTGGGGTGAAGATCCTCCTCGTTAGCCTGCACCTGGGCTGGTCTCTTCTATCTTGCAGCAAATGATGATCTCTTTTCAGATGCTCCAGAACTCCCACACCTTTCCAACCGTGCAAACCACAGCTTAGCGAGACACTTCTCTTGCAACGATATCTAAGATACATCGTCGACCATGTCAACGTTTGTCGGAGGCCTGACTGTGCTTAGCGAATGGACAAGCAGACTCCCATGATCAGTCTCCTCTGGAGGTTGCGACACAGGATCGTACTGTTGCTCCAGGCTCGCTTAGCGATCCTCCGATCACCCCAAGCCAACGAAGGATACAGCGGTGTCCTACCCCACCTTCACATACTTCCTGAGCACGAAGCGACTGTAAAAACTTCTTACCTTGCTTAACAACTGTGCACCTCAGGTGCACACCCCGATGAACTGCAATGCTGTCAGAGCTGCAAGGAGGGGTGCCCAGGCCCCCTATGGCGTTTGTACCCTGCTTCCGACCGACGAAACTATGGATACGACCATCGCAAGCCTTAGGAAATGTTGCGAGCAGAAGCCGCGGAGGATTTCCCTTGTTCTTAGGGAGGCTAATGCATGGCGGCAGGCGTGGAGGATTTTGTATCTTTTGTAAGGTGAGCGGCCGGAGCGGAGGATCATCCTCTACTCTTTAGCTATGTTCTTGCTCTTGACTGAGTGTATATGCCCCGCTAGGGGTATAGGATGTAAAATAACTTAAAAGGGAATAAAAGAAAGGTCACTTCATATTCGATCAGTGACCGTGGGCCGATAAGATAAGTCGCTTCATGTTTAGGCCATATAAAGGGTTACCCTAACGGTGCTTAGCGAGATCGCTCCTGTATTACATGACTATGTCATATGCTCTTAGTTGAGTGTGATACCCCATCCGTATATCAGTGAACCGAGGGAGGACAAGTAAAGGTCACTTCATGTTCAGGATTCACCCTTCGGCTATTATGAAGACCTTGCCTACATTCATGATAATCAAACAAACCTTCTTAAAAACTCCCGTGAAATACACATCCTATCCCATCGCTGCCAGGCCCTTGAATAGAGGTTAGAGCACTGCTCACAGGCTGAGCTGAAAATAGGACACTATTTACACGGTCAGAAGAAGTCAAAATGTGGCAAAACAACCCCATCGTCATCTCTAGCTCGGAACAAACGCCTACCCCCTCCCTAAGCACCGCCAAAGAGGCTCACTCCGCGATCACCCCCCCCCCATACATAAACCCTGTAGTCATCTAATAAGACCCAAATGTCCACATCTGGAGTGAAGACCACAGGCTCACCGAAGCTGATGTAGAAAGAATCCGCTTCGCCGAGGAACACCTACTCTCACTAAGAGACTCCCAAGCCACCCCAACCACAACCTAGTCTACGAGCCACACCACGATCACCAACAATGCCCATGAACAAAACGCTCAAGAAGCCCAATATAACAATATGGTGGAAATCGAGTTCATGCTCCCTGGATCCCGGCTCACCCAATGATCACAATCAGCAACACCACCCCAGCACTAGAGCACAGCAGAGGCTATGGAACTCTTCTCAGAATACCAACCCTCCCAAATGCAAGAAAACCTAACCCTCCAGCCTATGGAAAGAGTGATTACAGTAGAAGAACTCTTTAGCAGGCGCAGGGCCTGCAGCGTATCATTTACCACCTTTGCCTCCAACAAGTCGATGCATGCGAGAAGCGAATCCAGCGACGACTCCAACAATACAGCAATCTTATACGAAGAAAAGGGAAAAAGAATATTATGAGGAACCCCAAGGCCCATGTTCTCTCCAATTCCCTAAATTGAAAGATATGAGCTTACAAGAATGATGACCGATAGACAAGGCAAAACATTCCAGAACCTCATCGACCACGACAGTGAAAATAGCAGAGACATCAAGACCACGGGAGTGTATGGCGCGATCAGCACCATGCTCAACCACATCTGGAGAAAACTAGACACCATGCATGAAGAGAACCAAATGTTACAAAGAACCATCATCGAACTAAAAAACTAAATGACTATCTAAGGAGGAGAACTAAACCAACTCTGCAAAACAGTAACGAACCACCCCCAACAATCAGTACAGCTACAAGTTGTACAACCCCGAACACAACCAGGACCATCCAACATTACCAAATCAGTAGCCCCTGCCATCCCATTACCCAGAAACTAACCATCCCCCAAAAGCACACCAAATAAAAACCCAAAAAGGAATGACAGCCCGGCAAGCAACAGCTCCACCGAAGAAGCATCAAAACCAAACTGGGCCCAAATTGCAGCAGCCAATGCCCCCAGCAACAAGGCCCCACAACTGGAAGAAAAAGAACAAGGACAACTCAAACCTAAAACTAAAAAGAAAACCTACCCCATCTAAAGAAGAGAGCTCCACTCGCCAGTCAACGAAATAGTCACCCCGACCACAGCAAACGCGAACGCCAACAAGCTCATAGAGGAATACATCAAAATCCTCCTAGAAAGAAAAGCCCCCCTTGAACTACGCAACATCTCTGTTAGGGTGAACTACAAGTCCACCATCATCATCACCACCCCCCTAACAGTCTCAGCCAACAGTCTAATCCCCTACACCAATAGGTTTAACTACATCACAAAGTCCACCAACAACCCCACCATCGAAAGAGAAGGTTTCAGAGTCGCAGCTTTCACAGTAAAACTAATCCTGCACTCTGTCCCCACTGAACCGCGGGAGAAATCCCAGTTCATACCTTAAGAACTGAACTCTCATACGTAGCCGATGTTGAAATCTCGGTAGCCAGATAGCTCAAACCCAAGGAAGCCAGAGACCAAAACAACTCAAAAGGAGCCTTTGCAGTAGTAGCCATAAGACTACTAGAAGAACAAGTACAAAACCTAGGAAAGCAAGTCACCATCTTCAACAAAATGTGTAAAGTAGCGAGATCCTGGAAAATGACCCTGACCATACAATGCTACAAGTGCTTCAAATTCGGGCATATGAGCGCAGCGTGCAAAGAGGAAAACAAAAACTGCAGTACCTGCAGCAACAAATATAACCACAAAATCTTCCCCCAGCACTCGACAAAAGACCACCAATGCCCAGATCCCACCTGCAAAATGTTCGGCCCATGCCATCACTTCCCCTTGTGCTACGCCAACTGCGGCCAGGATGACTGAGCCACCAGCTGAGACTGCCTGAAAAGACTAGAAGTCTTAAGTACCTTCGCAAGAGAAATGGAGGAAAGAAGGAAAAATTGGATTGAACAGATCAGTAGCAAAATGGAAGAAGAAGAACTATAATGTCAAACAAAAAATAAACAATAATGTGGGGCCTAGACCTACACCCCATCTTCAAAATATTGCAACATAACTGTCAGAGATCCTAGTCAAACTTCTACACCCTCATGGAGTCGGTGATAAGAAACGGAGTGAACGTAATAGCAGTACAAGAACCCTACCCCAGCAGCACCACTAGGTCAAGAGTCACCCTATACATCAGTAAGAACTCAAACATCAAACCTTTCCCCCTCAAAAACAAAGAAGGAGACAAACAAGCAGTCAGGCTCTTCACCAACAAGCATAACTACCTCGACATCACAAACCTATACATCCCCCCAGAGACTAAAAAACAGGACCAAGAATGGAGCCACATCTTCACCCCAAATAAAAACCTCATGCTAGGTGACTTCAACATGCACCACCCCTGGTGGGGAACCACCAGCAAACATGAAACGGAATGGGCAGAACCCATGGTCAAAAAAGCATGCGAGTAAGGATACTACCTCTTAAACGAAACTGACACCCTAACAAGAATAGGATTTATAAACTAGAACCAACAGGACACTACAATAGACCTAGCCCTTCTCTCCCCACTGGTAACAGAATGGCAAATGGACTGGTAAATTTGCCTAGACAAAGACCAGACCAACAGCAACAACGAGGTCATAGCAATCACCCTCTTAAAACCAGGTACCAACAATAGAAAGGTAATGTGCTTAGACTACAGAAAAGTGGACTAGGAAAAAATCAAGGAAAACCTAGAAAACTGGTCTGCAACAACCTACAACCCAGACAACCCCGATGGATGGCTCTAAACCAACAAAGACAACCTCATAAAAACTATGAAGGAAAACAATGCCCTCCCAATGCATACCATCAAAGATAAGGCCAAAGCATGGTGGTCAGACGAGCTAACAACAGCAAAAAAAGATGTAACCAGGGCAAGGTACGACGCAAAGGCCTACCGAAAGAGCAAAACAAAACAGTCTGAATACTAAACAAAGAAAAAGCATTATGAAAAACTCCTATATGAAACCAAAAAAGAACACTGGAACAAATTTCTTACAGAAGTCAGTGTTAAGGATCTGTGGACAACCCTGAAGTACACAAGACTAGCAAGAGATTACCCCCTCCTGCCCATCAACAACGCCAACATACCAGATAAAAAAGCATATGCACTAATTGACCACTACTTCCCCCTCAAACAAGAACAATGCCCCCTCCCTCCTCTAGTAGAGCTAGACCAGACTGCTGATATAACCTCCAACGAAATCAGCTATGCACTCAAGAATAAGTTGAACACTACAGCACATGGCCCAGACGAAATCTAATACAACCTATGGAAGAGTCTCCATGTGACATCCCCCCATATCCTTCCAGCTCTCCTGGGCCCACTAATGAAGCACGGGGCACACCCCAGCAGCTTCAAGAAAACCCTCGGCATCACCATCCCAAAACCCCAAAAAGCCCAGCTACAGTTCACCCAATGCATATAGGTGCATCTTCCTAATCGACACATTGGCAAAAATCCTAGAAAAAGTTATAGCGGTCAGACTATCCCAACACGCCATCAACAACCACATGATCACACTAAACCAGTATGGAGCACTCCCTGGGAGGTCCATGATCGAGGCAGTAAATGCCCTGAAACACGACATTAGAGATGCTAAAAACAGGGGGAAAAAGGTTACCCTGCTATTCGTGGATTTGGAAAAAGGCTTTGACAGGGTCAACCAACAACAACTCCTTGACATCCTAAAACGAGGTAATACCCCGAAGTACATCCTGCACTGGGTAGCATCCTTCCTCACCAACCGACAACTCGCCTTGACGGACAGAGGCATAAAGTCTACCTACAAGAAAATCTAAACAGGCATCCCCTAAGGATTCCCAATCTCCCCCCTCCTCTTCAATATATATGTGGCAAAACTGACAAGAGACAGCGGGGCTATAAAAACTTACATATATGTAGACGACCTTTGTATGATAGCAGAAGGAGACACGTATGAGGAAAACGTCAAGAGTCTTGAGAGCTTCTTTCAACAAAACCTTGAAAGAAAACTAGGGTCCCTAAAGTTATCACTATCTGAAGGTAAAGCTGAACTACAGCACATCAGCCCAGCAGGAGTGACAAACCTACCCAAAATACAAATCCAAGGCCAAGTTCACAAGTATAAGATAGCAGTAAAATACCTAGGAATAGTCCTACATGAAGCTGAAGGAGTTCTCCAACACTGCCAGCACAGGACCAGGAGTGCACAGGCAGTGCTAAACAGAATCTCACAACTGTCCACTAGGGGGAAAGGACTGCAACCTGCCATGGCCCTCAAACTTGTAAAAACCGTGGTCCTCATAAGTCTTCTGTATGGAGCGGACACCTTATCGTTTCCTTCCCAAAGCTAATTAAGCGCCAGGAACCGGGGCGTCGCACTCAATTAAGAGCCTATGACATAGGTTCGTTGGCTCCCATTAGTAGTTGGTGAAGCCTTTCTAGATTCAAGTGTAATATCCTGAGCATACCAAATGGTACGCAGGTAGACACGGCAATAGGCTGAGGAGTCCGTGGACTAGCTTAAGCCGACCTCAGGTTAAACCGCTGATTACCTTTCTCAGAACTACCAGGGTACTTAAACCTTAAGACTGACTGCCTGATATGCTGGCTTTCGTTGATACCCGAGTAGACCCCTTAGAGACAAGTCCTAGTTGCCTCCACCTCTGTCACACTCATTAGCACCTACTACTACTCAGCACTTTATTCTAGGGCTATGGGAGAGAGACACCAGTATTGTTGACTGGGCCCTCGCTTCCTCACCCATCAAGCCTACCTTAATGGTATCTTTATCTCTAATACTATAGGTTTACCTAAGCCTACCTTAGCAGTATCCTTATCTCTATTACTGTAGGCCTAGCTGACCCTACCTCAGTATTATATTTATCTCTGTTACTATAAGCCTAACTGACCCTACCTCAGTAGTATCTTCATCTCTAATACTATAGGCCTAACTAACCCTACCTTAGCAGTATCTTCATCTCTGATACTATAGGCCTAACTAACCTTACCTCATTAATATCTTCATCTATAATACCTTATACTTAACTGAGAGTACCTTAGTAGTATCCTTATCTCTATTACTATAGGTTTAACCAATACTACCTCTATGATATCTATATTATAATTAGATAAAGCTCTTTATCTATATAATTAATCTATTCACATAATAAAGCAAAATACAGGCTACTTATTATATTCATTATCTTACTAATGCCTATTTATTCTGTCTCTACCTTCTTGTGCTGACTGTTATGAACACTAGTAGTGGTCATGTCTTTAGTGCCTAGAGGATACACTATGATAGAGGTTATGCTTAGAATATCAACATGTGAGTATACCATCTCTATTCCTTCACTATTGTATTAAGTACTCTGGAGATGATCCTCTATCATATCACCTCATAGGATAGCATGGTATGGTGTAGCTTTACCATTAACCCTAACTAGGAGTGGGAAGTTAGCCTGATGGTTACCATATAATCAGCTAATGGCATGATACAACATTGGCATAGTTAGCCATGAGGTCATGATCAGGCAATCAGACTCATATCACAAGAGATTAGCAGTAAATAGGAGTAATGACTATGAGAGTATTAGGTGATCATAGTCAAATTAGGTACTAATTACATCCTGTCCTTTCTAGACTCTTTTATAGGTTTTGGCAATTAGGAATCAAAGGATGAGATTGTGAAATAGTTATTTATTTTTCTATTTTATTTGTCATCTCTTTGTCATCTTATGTGAAGGAAGTTGTATTTAAGTACATATCTTTTCTGGGTCTATGAAGCCTACCTTAGTAGTATCTACGCCTCCAATACTGTAGGCTTGACAAAGAATATCCCAGCAGTATCTCCTTTCTCAATACCTTAGGATTCATAAAGCCTATCTTAGCAGTATCTCCTTCCGATAATATAGGTTTTATGAAGCCTACCTCAGTAGTATATTCACCTCTGATACTATAGGCTTGATGAAGCCTATCCTAGTGGTATCTCCTTTCTCAATCTGGTAGGCTTCTTGAAGGCCAACTCAGTGGTATCTTCGCCTCTGACACCGTAGGCTCACTAAAGCCTACCTCAGTGGTATCTTTATCTCTGATACCATGGGCTTACCAAAGCCTACCTCAGCAGTGTCTTCACCTCTGATACCATAGGCTTGCTGAAGCCTACCTTAGTAGTATCTTTACCTCTCATACCATAGGCTTACTGAAGCCCACCTCAGTTATATCTTCATCTCCATTTCTATAGGCCTAACTTAGGCTACCTCTATAATGACCTTCTTATGATCAACAAAGCTCATCATTGGCATCACTGATCCTCATAGTTAATGAGGTAAGATATAGGCTACTTATTATATTTGTTGCCTTACTAAGGCTTATCAACTCTGTCATGACCTCCTGGTGGTGACTAGCCTTATGTAGGGAGACCTGTACCTATTGCAAAGTGATTTACCTCTCTTCTATTATCTCAGTTATCTTTATGATAGATTGAAGGACTGAGTTATGTCAATGGTCTTCTAAAGACTGGAACATACTTCTCAGCTATATAAGAAGGGGAATAGTATTTGCTTGATATTGATCAAGCAATCCAGAGGGTGGTACAGCTGTTTATAGGTATATAACCACTCCTATCATTTATTAAGATAAGTGGTTCCTTCATCTATCTGAGGTCAGAGAACTTGTATTAGAGGAGTAACAATTCTTAAAGTCAGATCTTAGATAGAGATTGGTATACTATACACAATATTGAGGATTACCTAATTTTCAAGTCCCTGATCCCTAGCCTTTGTCTCTTAGGTAATAGACCTCAAGGAGCAATAACTCTTAAGTCAGATCTTAGATAGAGATTAGTACATTGTACATGATAAGGAGAATTGCCTTGTGGGAAAGTTATCTGATCTTCAGCTTATGTCTCTGAACTAATTTGAGATATTGGGTAGGATAGCTCACTGGCACATGGAACTCATAGAGAGGTTGCTATAACACTTTTAGTTGAGCTTTTATTTTGCTGAGATATCTGAGTTCACTCAGTAATGTTTGTAAAGCATGCCTGAGGTATCTTTACTGAGCCTTTATATACTATATAGGGTAATCTGTCACACTATATTCTTTAAAGATGATGGCTTCCTCTTCTCAAGACATCCTGATGCCTGATATATCCTCTCTTACTCTCATTATAGGCATACAGCTCACTAACCCTTTAGCCTAAACAGTTCAGACTATGAGATCCTTAGCCCCTAATATGTCCATGTATGAGGAGGCTACTATTGACCTAAAGCTAGCAGAGTTGGCCTATACTAACAAGTACTAGAAGGTGGTGATCAACTACTATATTGCTACTATACAGGCACTCTATAAGGCTAGGGAGTTTATAGGGAAAGACGTTTTCAAGCAGGCCTTATAGAATACTGAGGAAGAGTTCTAAAAGCAATGGGATGACATGGCCTCAATTGTTTATGCCACTATCATCCTCTACAGGAACATCACTAAACTTCTTCTAAAGATGTCTATAGCCTTCCCTCTATCTATAACTAATCTCCTCCTCTCTGCAATTGAATAGATCTAGAAGTAAAGGGCATCCTTCTCTCAATGGGAAGCTGACTACACTAATACACTAAACAATACCTATGAGCAGGTGGTTAGGGAGCTGAATAAGCAGATCATAGAGCTCTACAAGTAACTAGCAGACTAGGCTCTGCATCTCCTTGCCTCCCTAAATAAGTAAATCGCCAATCTTATAGCATCTATAGTAGAGGAAAAGGCCAGAGTAGAAGCTATACAGCAGACTAAGGTGTCTCTCTAGGCTAGACTAGTAGAGGCAGAATAGCAGGTTCTAAAGCTAAAGGTAGAGAATAAGTATCTCTCCTCCTGGTCTACCTTAAGGAAGGAATATATGACCAAGTTAAGGTAGGACCTCATGAAGTTAAACGATGATGCAAAGATGTGGAGGGAATTGTACTATCATCATATGGACAGCTACAGGTCAGTCACCTCCCCTCCTCACTCATGTACCCTAGGTGAGATCATCGATTTAGATGACAGAGCTACCTATATGTCTGCTTCCCTTCCATGCCCTAGGTGAGCTATCCCATTATTCATTCTAACTATCTATTCCATCTCTCCTACTCCTCCTCCTCCTCTAGGCACTTCCTATTCTACCTTTGTAGGACTATCCAGAGGAAGAGGCTATTATAGCCATGTTACCAAGGCCTCTGTATGATAATATGTTATATTAGATGAGCAACTTCCAGTGAGTATATCCTGTTCTCTCATACGTAAGGACCATATAATAATGGGCTCTGCCTCTGGATGAGTCATAAATGGTACCTATATCAAGATGAATCAGGATCTGACTAATCCATTATCCTCTGATAAGCGTACCTCACATGATTGGACTAACTTGAGTAACTCCTGTGACTTAGTCACTCACGGTTGGTATGACTCAAGCTGATCGAGCCAGTATCGCATGATAATGATCCACCTAAGATTGACAATCCTAGCTTAGACCATAACACTGATCATTTCTGTTACAACTCCTAGGAATATTACGATTACGTTAGATAATAATAGAACGAGTCATGGAGGTTCTAAGGGTTTCTTTCAGGTTCTATTTCTTATGTAATTTCCTATATTATTGATGACTCATTTCTTTAGATAGAAGGGTATTTAAGGATAGGTTGTTATTCGCTTCTGTGGACGCGCTACCGACGTTAGGTCAGCTGTCTTCTACCTCCGCCATAGCTTGACATAGCTGCAAGTGGAGGTTCTTTTAGACGACCCCTAGCGGGGTCGTAAAGATAAAATAAAATTGAATTTCCCCCCCCCCCCTATTCGCTTCTGTGTCAGGCTTCTCAGACTCTTCAAACCCCCCCCTACATTCTACCTTTTCCCACTCTGCTTTTACGCTCTTCTTTTATCACTTTTCATCGTCATAAAAACTGCTCGGCAAAAACAACGACCTAGAATACCTTAGCCTCGTTGCCTAGGGGATAGGCGCTCGGATAGAGCTTGCTCCACAGGGGACTATCCTTACCTCGGCACAAACCGACGGGTTCCTGGTTGCGCATCACCACCGCAGTGTGCTCTGGTGCAGTTTCAGCCTGAACAATCAACCCAGTGTGGG
>JABYPW010001249.1:0-16643 GCA_016880775.1 Phymatotrichopsis omnivora
GATTTTTTTTTTTTTTTTTTTTTTTTTTTTTTTTGCAAGGGTTAACTAGCTATAGACAAGTGATTATGTATGTACTTTATAGTGTTGGCCCTTCCGTATTCGTATTAACAATAACCTGGGTGCACGGGCAGAACCGAGGGGGAAAAAAAAAAAAAAGAAAGGCTCGTTCACGTTTGATTCTCAGCGCATATATCGAAAATCAATTCTCGAGAAATAGCAAACACGAATCTCCCTAATTTTAGCAGTGTTACGAGTGCGCAGACCAGCAGCTTCAGTTGTTCACAGTACGCAATAAAACTTTCACGGTGCAATCAACTTATTGCAGCTGGCGACTCATCTTACAGAGAGCTCATAGTCCCTGAGAACAAAACTCTGAACTTTCAGTACTCTAATGACGGTCCCCTCTTGACGCATTCGCGGCTTTGTCAACTTTTATTAGGGTAGGAACTGAGTGCTCACTAATGAAATCCGGCAAACCTACCGATGTTACTGAAGTCTTCGCTTGAATAACCGATCAAAATATGTAAAATTCGATAAAATTATGATAAAAATATAGTCTTTCAATAAGCGTGATGGGGATATTTAGCATTTGTTTGGCATTAAGACACTTGACTGCAGCTGTGAGCCCTAGATTTTCGTCATCGAAACACTGCAACCAATTTTATAATTTGTACTTTCCTAAATTTCCCCCTCACCATTCTCCCCAAAACGCATATTTACTTCCTATCCAAATTGACTCCTACGCAACAAAGCTCTTCATTTAAATTATTTTTGTCTGACTGGATTTCTTTCATATTCGAATTATTTTAAATCCACCATTACATTATGCGGCCACAGCTGTTTTGGGGCTCTCTACCACCCCCCGAAGTTATTATTCAATATTTTCCTAGTACGTACCGACAACAGTTTCACCATCAGTTATTTACTGTTTTCATTAAAAACTTTAAAATCTGGAAAATCTGGCTCGACGCCCACCCCTGATCCCCCGCCTCGCATCTCGAGAACGGGGATGAACGCTTCGATTGTTTACCGTGAAGTAAACTCTGGAAAGAATCATGATAACTTCTTCTCAACAGCAATCATGCGAAATCCATTTCAAAGTTTTGCACAAAGTTAATTGATAATCGCTTTTTTTTTTTAATAATCTCTGTAATATTAAATCGAAAGTCACCTGTAGGAATACACCTAGCAAGTAAGTTGAGACGATAGCCTGACGCAGTATCATTATCTAGCTAGAATCGAGATCACGTTTGCTTAGTATTCGAGTGATATTCGACACTGACATGCACAAGTCAAGGTCATATTGACAATTCAGTAAAGTAATTTCCCAGATTTTGAGGTTCAGTGCTACAGCCATTCCATGAGCGATACGGTTACATATCAATAGGCGACATCAAGTTTGAGTTACACAAGTAGTGATGTACAGCCTGGATGTATACCAACAATAAAAGGTAGATAGTCCAGTCAAAAACTTACTGTGCAAATAGACGCTTCTCCATTCTTTCCCCAAAGTTGGATTCTTCGAATTTTAAGGTTAATATGAGTAAGGCCTTAATCATAGCTGGAAACCGCTAATGTGTCACTTAACCTGTCTCGCTTACAGCAGATAATAATGTGAAAATTTTACATAATATGCACCATCTGTAATCAAACCCAGAAAACAAGGTGTCGAGGTGTCGGGGCGTAGCCCAGAAACACATGAGGTTCCTCCGTAGAATACTAATATCTAAACTAATCTAAATTTTAGCGTTGTTAATAAATTACATAGCAGGCAGGTGGCAAATTCCTCAGACCAGATAATAAATGAAGATCTTGGCACTGATGGGCGCAGGACCACAGACCCCTGCAGAACTCTGTCTGAAACGAAGCAACACCTGTCATCCACGCGAGAACACTATTCTTATTCTTAAATGGAGGTCCTCAAACCCCTTCCCAGCGGCCATCCTCAGTCAAACTGCAATTTGGTTCTTAATATTTAGGAAATTGCAACTTGGTAGAACACGAACTAGACTTTACCACTCAACATTTCATTCGAAAAAATGAAGATTAGATATCAGTTGCTTCGCAATTGAATGAAAACATTTGAGGATCCCTAGAAACTACTACTACACCCCGGAGCTCTCGGAAGCCAAGTCAAACAGGAGGCCCCGGCATCAGAAAAGCTAATTATGAACCACCCGATCAGCGACAAACGAGGTAATATATACATGAATTATTCCCAAGCCCTGGCAACTTTCCATCCGGATCTCTCGCATAGAGTTAAATTAATTATATACTAATAGGAAAGCTGAACTGAACATTTCTGGGCCATTTTCGGGAGGAGAAAAAGGGAAAAAAGGAAAAAAAGGAAAAAAAAAATTAAAAAAATTAGTTCCAAACCGAAGAAATACGAACTTGTGGAAACGCTTGCAGTGCCGGTTCTACGAGGATTTTGGAAACATTTTTGACCTTTCGAAAATTCATAAAAATGGGCGAGAAACAGTTTTCAGAAATGGCGCAGAAACGATTCCCTGAACTCTACTACATCGAGTTTAAACGTTAATAACAAGCATTTCACCCAATCCTGGAAATATTTCGAAAATTCCGCCCAAGTTGACCGAACCCTGAACTCGGGTCTGGCAATAATGGTATTTTCCGGCATCGATACTCGCGGTGAACTTTCCTGAACCCTGCTGGCACACATTGACCAAACGGCCGGCTATGGGCGTGGAAAGTGAGGAATATAAGTATCCGTGTATCCTCCCTCAAAGAATTTTCCTTCTATCCCCACCTCAGGGCATATTTTCCCCTTTACCTCTTCCTTTCTTTTTAGAACTCCAAGCGTCTGGTATCGCCCATTCTTTTCAAAGCTTCAAAATGTATTTTTCATTCTCTTTTCTCGCATCCGCTTCGATAGCGACCATTCTTTTCTCTGGTGTTCAAGCAACTCCAATTCTTCGCCGTCAATCTGGTACCACCTGGGATCCTCCTGCAGAACTCATCAAGCCGCTTGACGAAGTCTGGGAACACCAAAAGGAGACTTACAATGAATTCTTGACCTACAAGAACTACGGCTTCGATCAAGTCATGGCAAACAATGGCTCCATTAATTACTGCGTCCGCTGGGAATCCGCTTCCTCCGTTACAGCAGAGGAGCGCGCTACTATTGAATCCACTCTTCAAAGGTCTAACAAGAAATGGATGGATTGGCTCGTCGGATTCGAAGGATTCCCATATACGGAAGTTTCCGTAAAGGTTGTTGGCTGGGCAGTGTCGGACGCTAGTAAACTCGAGGGTGATACGTCAGGGATTGATATTTATACAGACAAAGATGCAGATGGAATTCCTCAGTGTTCGGAAGATTGTGGAAGGTATTTCCATCATGATGGTGATTATTCTACGTGTTCTGTTGGAGCGGATAGGCACTATGGTATGCTTGAGTTATTAATTACTTTTTTGTGGGATTCTTGGATTTTTTTTTTTCTAATGTGAATGACAGATCAAAGCTTGTGGCTCACCGATGGAATGGAAGGTGGTACCGGTACAGATTGGGGTCAGAGAATGGGAAAGGAATACTTCATGGAAAATATCAATTCCGAGGATATTGAAATTCTTCTTCATGAGATGGGTCACACATTCGCACTCGATGGTTCGTCACCCAAATCCTGCCTCTCAGCCAAATTTAAGACTCTAATAGTCTCTTCAGACTTTTATGATTGGACTCCTACAGGCGTAACCAACTTTGTTATGCTCGCCGGAAGCTCCAGTACCATCACCGACTTTGACGGCTGGGTTAGTTTTCTTTTCCTACTCTGATGAATAACTAGTTAATACTTCTTAGATGCTGCGAGATTGGTGGAGGCACTTGAAGAGCCGCTACAATTTGTAGATTTTTGGAATAACCCCTTGCTTTCATGCCCTGGGGTTCTGTTACTTTGTCTTGAATTGGTATATTTATTGCGCGAGGTGCTTGATGCCCTAGTTTGAAATTGAAATTTACCCTGAGATTTTAACTATATTTGGATTACTGTCTCTGGACATATTCCTATGCTGTGCTTTCCCTTCAAAGCGCCAATGGCCCTCTAACAGATGAAATTTTATACTGAACTTGAAGGTGCCTTCACTGATCCTCACTCGATGCTCAGTTCCACAAAAATTATGTATTTCAACGCCACCCTTGAGTAGAACCATCAGATTCAAAACCCACACTTTATTTCACATGATACTCATTTAGAGAAGGAACAATAAAGAAATGGGCCCAGAAAAGGCATATATATCTCTCATATAACTTTTGATATGGTTAAAATGCCTTGCAAAGTTCGAATTCCAAACACTTGAGAATAAGATCAACCTAAGCCCACCAGTAAACAAAACTCAAGAGTTCTATACAACAAAAGAAGGTTGAATAGAGTGAGGATCGAACTCACGCGGGTTGCCCCACTAGCACCTGGGGATAGCGCCACAACCACTCGGCCATCTATCCAATGCTGATTATAATTTGCCCAAGTTTGTGCATACTAGAAAGATCTTTTGCTATGTAAACAAAACTTGGATCAATAGCGCTGTCGAAGACCGTTACGTGACAATGCTGGCTCGAGTTATAACGCAGACACAACTTTATCTCAACAGAAGAAATTGTGAGGTAACGTGGTTTGAGAACGCAGTACATGTTTTTGACATGTGTGGGGATGACAAGATATGAATATCCCAAATGTGCGTAAAATGATTGAATGCAATACTGAATGGAAACAATGCCAGCATAAAGAAAAGAAAAAAAACAGCCCATTCCCGCAACAACGATCTCGAAAGATTTTGCCCAACCTGATATTATCGTACAGCACATCACACATTTACAACCTCAGCAACCCCGCTTTCTTACATCAATTCATTCAAAGTCCGCCACCCTAGTCCATCCATCATTTCCACCGACCATCTTAAACTCTACCCCTTCTCCAAAGAAACCATGATGATTCCAACTCGCCATTTCCGCGCTTCCATAAGGACCATAGATATTTCCTCCATCTCTTCCATCAGTCCACCTATACTCCCATTGCTTCACCTTATCCTCTCCATTGCTACCGTTTCCGCCTTCAGTGGGCTTAGGCTCAACCCATTGTTCTCCACTCTCACGTAGATACTGCCGTATAAGGGCTTCCCGAGTTTCGTCATAAATCTCCATCTGGCCCCTCGTCAAAAGCTTATCCGCGGCACCGGTAATCCGTTCGACCAATTCTTTCCTTCTAGTTTCCGCCGGGTCCTCAGCCTCCTTCCCCTTTCCCTTCGTCACACCATTCTCCGCATCAACATCCATCCCATCTCTTGCCTCCACAGCAGCCTTCTTCTTCTCCCTCCAGGACGTCTTAGCCGATTTCTTTTTGCTGCTCCTTCCCAATCTCGCTAGCGCCTCCAGGACAGTTTCTCCTTTCTCCAAGACAGTGATAAGCTCCGCGAGAATGTCACTCGTGAGAATTTTATCATCTTCTTTTAGCCGTTCTCTCTGTTCCGCCTCCCGCTTCTCCATTGCTTCTCTTGCCCGCTTCATATCCTTCCTACTAACGCCCTCAAGCCATTTATCGTGGATCGCATCCTTCTCCACCGCCTTCCGGATAAAATTCCCCGACTCGTCGAAGCGTCCTTCTTCCATTTCATTTTTCATGTTGAAAGCATCGATCTTCGGAGCATTCTTCTTCCGTCCACCTTCCCCAACCTCCGGATCCACCTCCTCATCATCCGCAGCCTCATCATCGTCACTCCCTTCCCCCAGTCCCCGATCCTCATCAATAATATCCACATATTCCCTCCGACTCCCGAATTCCTGACCCTCAATTTGCTCTAATTCCATAAACTGCACCTTCCTCCTCTTCTCATCTGCTCCGCCTCGCCCAGCGTCAGCAACATCATCCTCCTCATCCCTAAAATCCGCGAACATATCGTCATCATCATCGGCATCTTTCGCCTTTCCTTTCCCCTTCCCTTCATCCTTCTTCCACGACTTACGAGTCTCGTCAAAGCCCTCATCTGAAGAGTCTGATTCGTAGCCTTCAATCTCAACGGCATTGCGATTTCCTTTCCGCTTTCCTACAGCTCCCTCGTCCAGTTCCAAAAACACGTCGGTTTCGTCGTCGGGAGCATCGGGAGCCAGTTCATGTGGATTTCGAACGTCAAATTTCGGTCGTTTGCTTTCGGGGAGACCTGCGCCTGATCTGACGGCGGCATCGATGTCGGAGGGACGCTTGGGCCGCGGAATGCTTGCTCGGGAGGACATTTTTGTGTGGCGGGGTCCGTAAGCAGCAGAGAGGGGAGATGAAGTTGTGGAGATAGCTACTTGAGCCTCGTTCTTGGCGACTCGCGACATTTACCCGGTTGAATGAGTCAGCACCCCAAGATTCCGAGTGAGAAATTGAGTTCAGAATTTTCACTTTTCTACCATGTAACCGAGTTTACCCAATTATTTAGGGGCCAAGGAGTTTGAGAGAGAAGGGAAATGAATTTACTGATACACACACCAAAAGCAGTTGTCATATATACACAGAGTGGATATCAAACGCAAGTAGTTTACCTTCCTAGGCCTTCTATGGAGAAGAAAACGCCACTCACAGCCGGTATAAAAAATCTCAATACCAATCTCAATCAAATTCCCCTTTCAACCTTAGAAATCTTTCTTCAAAGTCTCCTTTAACTCCTTTACCTCTCCTTCCATCTCCTCGATCCTCTTCTGCGCATCTTC
This sequence comes from Phymatotrichopsis omnivora, assembly GCA_016880775.1. Classification (NCBI taxonomy): domain Eukaryota; kingdom Fungi; phylum Ascomycota; class Pezizomycetes; order Pezizales; family Rhizinaceae; genus Phymatotrichopsis; species Phymatotrichopsis omnivora. The sequence goes on from JABYPW010001249.1 coordinate 6,707, forward strand.
CACCTTTGCCAACAAATAATCTTGTCTCCTTCTCGGCTGCTTCGGCAACGTCGCCAGCACCCCCAATTCCTCAAGCACTTTTGCAATAGTCGAGTTCTCCAACTTAATCAACGTCTGCAATGATTCGAAATCCATCATTGCCTTCAAAACATTGTCTTCAAGCAACCTTTTAAACGCCGCCTGATACACCGGTTTTCCTGGCTTAATAGCATATGGTCTTCCGTTCTCAATCACAACCGAAATCATTTCCGCCTGCTCTAAAGCCTGGATAATCGCCCTGCCGTCCACTTTGAAAAGGTCGTGGAGGAGAACTTCCTTATATCTCAACAGTTCCTTCTCCGCCAGTTCCTTTACCAAAAGCCACGCCTGTTCAGGAGTCCACTTCCTCTTCTTGGCGTCTCCGTCCAACAAGTAAAGCTTCAGAATCTCTGACGCGGAGCTTTCCACAATCTCCTTCACAGCCTGCTTCGGTGTTTCCCCCGTCTTGATTCTTCTAGCCAAAAATTCCAGATCTGTTAATCTTCCACCGAGAGCTTGGATAGATTCGTCGAGCTCCGGACCAAGGTTCTTTTCGTCGAATTTTTTGCCATCACCAGGCGCGAGTACATCACCGAGATAGGAAAGTACATAGCGTTTTGCTGATTCTGGCTTTGCGTCACCAAGAAGCACGGAGCGGAAAACGCGGTCAGGGAGAGATTTGGCGAGAGATTTGGAGAAGGTTATGTCATTGGTGAGGAATATCACATGTGCGACATTGGCCGATACCAACAATGCGGCCCTACACATGAAAGTCAGCCGTTATCCAACCATCCAGGAATTAACTATAAATAGCGTTGCAACGATTTCATACCAATCAGCCAGCTTCTCATAAATGATTTTATTCCCTTCCATGTGCAAATAGTTGTCAATCACAACCACTGGCCTGCTTTCTGGATGAGCGTTAAGATAGTCCTCATCGCTCATCGCTACTTCTTTCTCACTATTCCCTCGGCTCTCCAGAGCTATAGACCGCAATGCAGTCCCCGTATTCTGCAGAATCTTGTTGAATTGCGTCTCCAACGTCTGAGAGAATCCTGCACTCGTGCCGATAGCTCCCTGAGCAGCAAGATCCAGTAGACTGCTCAAGGTATTCAACCATGAGAAAACCGGACGGTACCCAACCTGGGCGGCGGCAGCAGCAATGGTAGCCGAGTCTCCGTGGGCTTCGTTGATCGGTTCACAGTCGATTACCAATACATTTTTTCTTTCAGCAAGGACGTTATCGAGGAGCTCCCGTTTCCCAGAGCCTCGAGGGCCTTGGACGACGATGAATGTCTCTAAAGTTTCCCGTAACCAAGACTTCAGCAATTCAATGGAATCTCTTCGCTCATCCCAAAGTATTGCAAGATCATCCATGTCCCGCTCTGGCCTCATCAAAGGCAGCATAGCGATGGTGTGTTTTTTCAGCCATCCCCAATATTGATTCTCACTCAAATTCAACGATTTCGTAATCTTGGCTTTGATGAACCAAGTTCTTACAGGGTCAAAAACTGCGACCGTGATCGTTGCTATAACGGCTGCTAATGCAGGTACTACAATCCTCGGATGGTTGAATAACCAGTCACGGATATAGTGTGCTTTCATTATCCTTTGATAGAGAATTCGCAAAGTGACACCGCCCTCTTTCCCCATAACCGCTTCCATCTCAGGGACCATGTAGCCGTGAAGACAATTTTTAGCAGCCGTGGCACCTCGCATCCTAGAAAATTGGATAATTGCAAACTTCGGCAATTCCTTTGAATCTGGCGACTGAGGTATAATATCGGCGATTTTCCCATATCTTCTAAAAATTGCATATAACGTTTCCTGCGACAATGCCTTTCCAGAATCGTCGATAAATTCAACCCTTAACCTAGTACTCGGAAATCTGTAAAGGTCTTCCAACCATGGCTTGCCCCTGACCAAATATGATCGTACTCGCTGGAAGGGAGAAAACCATGGCTTCAGGAGCTTCTCTTTCAGGTAGTCTTGAACAACTCTCTCTGTTTCAGCAAGATTCGGTGAAATAAATTTCACAAATGCACCACCGTCTTTGAGGCGAGGCACTATTGAGGTTATTTTGAAATCCGGAGAGGAGATCAGTGAAGGGGGAAGGCATTGCTTCTTGATGCGGTGTTCGATCGAAAATTTATCGTATCGCATCAGAAAATGGCGGAAATCGTAGATTGCAGTTTTGACCGGGAAAACATCTGTCATTTTTTTTTTTTTTTTTTGCAGGTTGAGACTTTTACTACTCTATGTTGAAACCAAGGAAAGGTGGTGATACTCACTGTTAAAGAATAGGACACCCTCACCAGGATTCACATCAATGAACCCACTCTTATTCTCCCCGATAGTACTTGTAGTCCTCCTCCATGCTCCCATTCGAGCTCCTGATAGCTGAGGCCGAAACGAAGAGAAAAGGGTTCCGCGAGATACGTGGAGGGGGTATCTAGGGAGACCACCACTGGCTAAGCTGCCGCACAAATGGAAGTAGCGATTCATGACGAATTGTGATGGGATGAAGAAAAGGAACTTCTCTCGTAAGAAGAGAAGGCTTCTTTTCGCGCTTCCTGATGATTGATCAACGATAAAGTTGCGGACTGTGGTGTTTCTGTTTCTCCTCGATGAAACATGGATGGGATAGTGAAGTCATCTTTACAAGTTGAACGAGCCAATGATACAACGATTGGGGGAGCCGCTTGGTGGGGTTGCAGGTGGGGCTGGCATTCTGCATTCAACGTTCTTGCATCCTTATCCTTGCTGAGACGACGCCTCGCAACAAAAAAAAATTATATTTCCTTCGCAACTACGTATCGCATTATAAAGAGAGAAAAATTACTAGACAAATAAAACCAGGCGAAAAATTCTATGTCCGTACAATAGTGACCGAAGGAAAGTAAGAAAAAGGCGAAAAATTCTACGTTTCCAGATTAGCCGACTTTGGAAAATTGGAAGAATTGTTTTGGAAAATAGGCGAAAAATACCGTTTTAAAACAACCCTCCTTTCCGTGGCCAAAACTCATTGCCTACTTCCGAAAGCGCAAAGTCATCTGTAAGGGCCGATCGGGTAGCCGTCGGTTTTGGTTTTCGGGGGTATTGAGGGTCGGAGGAGGATGGGATCGCTGGGGGCATCTTGGTGCCCTTGGTGTAATTCTTGTCGCTCGTACCACACTACCACTCCCAACCCCTAAATCCAAGGTGTCAACTGCGGAATGGGAATCTGAAAACTGCACACGCTTTTTTGGGGTAACTGATGCCTTTCTTGCTGGTTCCCGGGCAACTGTTGTGGTTTTTTTTTTGGCTACAGCTCGCACTTTTGCAGCTTTTTTCCAGTCCTTGGCCCCTCCTCCCGCAACCGAATTAGGTCCTCAATGGTAATAACCCGTGCTTTTGAGAGCACACGTTTATCCTTTTTTCTAACCTTAACTTCCTCATACTTTGCCCTAATCTGGTGAATGGCGTGTACATGGATATCGTTTGCAGTTAAGGCGTCCTCAGCAGTATGGGAGAAACGTACAACAATTACACAAATTAAATCTTCCAGAGCACTGCTACATATTAACGAGAGCGCTCGATTGGTCTGAAGACGTAACTCATGCTTGCTGTAAGGTGTATGCTCAAGACCAGCTGGAAAGGTTTATTAGGTAGGAGAAGGAGTGAGTCAATGTTGCAATTTGGCTAAGTTTCAGGCGTAAAGGAATAATCCTGGTAGCTTCCAATGCGTGGACAATATTTGCCGCCATGTATGTCTGCTTGCGTGATTGAATGAATAATGGATAGAATGAACTTTTTAGAATTGATGTGTTGGTTACTTGCATGAAATCGTCAACTCCCTTGCCATAGTAGGGCTGAAGAGGGCTAAACAACCCAACCTTAAGAGGTTGAAGGAGGTGTGTACTATGAAAAGGTAAACAGTAAAGAATGATATTGTTTTGGAGGCAATAGTTGCAAACATTGAAGTTGATATGTGAGGTGTGGTCATCATTGATAAGTAGTCATGGTGAATCACTATCCTTTTACTTCGTATATGGATCAAAAAGTTCTGTTAACCACTTATACACAAGTTTCCTTATCTGTCTAGAGAGCAAGCAAACATGGTATCTTTCTTAGCAGCATCTACACCTTAGACAATAATGTGCCAACCCATATAATGTGCACTACCTTTATACATAATAAATGGTGAAATTGGATAACTAGCCACACATACCACTTCAATGTGACTATTTCATGTATCCCTTCATGTGTAACTCATAGATTTTAGCATCCTTTCTACCATATCACCTTTCCCTAACTTGAAATCCCTATTAAGAACCCTTTTTCATTAACATTAAAGATCTAGTATGGCTGTAGATTATTCTTGTGGATAATGTTGCCAAGCTTCCAAAAATGATCCTAGATTATTCTAGGACTCATTGTATATGTAGATTAACAGTCTAAATAAGAAGCATATTTTGTAGTAAGGTTTAAGCAATAGTTGAGGAATTAAGTAAGCCAGTTTTTACCTACTTTTTCTTATCTTTCATGTACTTGGGATTCTTTTTTTGCTGAAAATGTTACTATACCATATAGAAGGTCTAATCTTAGTAGAAAGTCCTAATTATCTAGCCATTGACTCCACTTTTCTATAGTCTACTCTATGGTTAGTGTGAATAATTATTGCTCCTTATGAGCTTTACAGCAATATATATGATTTCTACTTACCCTAAGGGCAAGTGTAGATTTTGGAATTGCATATATATTGGCTACATCTTATAGCAACTTAAAGGTGCTATCCTAAAGGCTTTTGAGAGCTTAAGTAATGCATACCTTATAGGTATCAGCTTTGCAGTGTTTTACTTATAGTATTGTACTAATTAAAAATGGTAGTTCTAGTTTACTATATAAAACTATACAGTATTAAAGATAAAGTAGAGAAAAAAACTCATAAAATATATTACTATACTAGTACCCCTAAGACTTTTCATCTATATTAATAATTGTATATATAATATACTTAGCATAGTGCTAGATATATTTAATCCACCCTCAGTAATAATAATTTTTTAATAATCTTATAAGAAATGTTAAGCTCTAAAAATATACTATTTTAAAAAAATTATTCTATATAATTGTGTATTAACAGGTGAAGAATAGATATATAGAAGCTAATTTTTTAAGCTTTTTATAGTTGGATCAAGATATTAATTCATGTATATATATACAGTCAGAAAATAAATTATAGAGATAGGGGGAAATTTTATTTTCATAGTAAGTAAGGTTTACAGCAAAAAATGAATAAATAAATAAATATATTAAATTGAAGGGGAAAAAAACATAGATTTAATAAGTGCTCATTATAAGGGGACATTGCAGCAACTGGCCTTTTTAGGTATATTATCCCCTTACTACTATTCAGCTATATAACTAAATAGTTATTTAGTATCTATAGTTACAACTTAACATACTTGCCATTAATTTATTGCTATTCCCTATGCATTATATAATAAAAGTGTAATAAGTGATATATTATGAACAAAACCCTACAAACCCTACAAATTTGAATTCAATTTATTCCACTACTATACAGGAGATAATTACTAATATTACTAACCAAGCACATACCTTCTATGTCATTACACAGAAAAAAAATGCAATTACAGATTCATATTATCCCTACCCCTGACCATGGCTCTAATTCTATACCATTTTACAAATTTGTCATTATCACTAGATTGGATATCACATTGGGAAAGTTGAGTCTGAACATCTGTTTATAGTTCAAACAATAATATCCTAATTAGAGGGCTCCTATGTATGCGACTATGTCTTTCCTCTTAATTGAGTATACATACCCTGTCCATACAATAGTGACCGATAGGAAATCAAAATCCTATCCTAATTAGAGGTTTACTTTTTCTCTCTCTCTTCCTAGTCCTCCTAACTCTCCTACTATTCTACAGTGTAAATATTATGAAGTAAATAGAAAAATACATTGATAAACTACAAGAAAATAGCTAAAAAAAAAAAAAAAAAAAAAAAAAAAAAACTAGGGAGCTTAGGATTTGCAAAATTCAAAATTCAAGATTCCAAAAAATTGGATGTGAACATGTCACACAAAGTTGAGAGATTTTTCTCTGATAAAGGCAACTATGATGAAGACTGTATTGTAAGAGTTATACAAGTGCAGTCTGATGGATGTGAAAATTCTATTCTACTGGTGTCAAACCTATACCCCTAGTTGCAACTATAATAGGTAATGGAAGGGAAGGATAGGAGAGGAGGAGTAAAAGTTATTCAATTACATATGAGGGTTTTGACTAGGGCTGAGAATAGATCCCACTTCGCAAAAAAGATGAAAGAGAAGTACAAGAAAAATAAAAAAAAGAAAAAGAAAATGCAAAAGAAGAAATCCCTACAACTGGCTTCCCCTGAAACCTCTCCATCCCAAAAATCTTTCTGTCCCCCAAAATCTCTCCATCCACACCTACCCAATGCACCCCTCCTACCCTCCTAACCATGGATACCTGAGTTGACTCATGGAGATATGAGCTAGGCTCAGCATTTGTGGGGGATTTTTTTTTTTAAAAAAAAAAAAAAAAAAAAAAAAAAATTGGCATTGTAATAGGGCTGGAGAAGAGGCAGCAGGTCTTTTAGGAATGTTTGAAAATGTAATAGAGAAAATGAGATGATATTTGAAACTTTAACTCGTCGCCCCGTCGTTCCTAACATCCAGACCCAGGTCGGCATTGACACATCCTGCGATGCCTCCGGAGACCCTATTCCCGCCACACCTCCAATATCTGAAAAATCTAAACCCAATAGCTAAATAATTGTGTTCCGCAAACGTCTTCATGCTTGAGGGGGTAGGGGGGGGGGGGGAGGGGGGGTTATGGCTGCTGGAGGCGGGGGGTGTTTTAAGGCGGTACCTTCCGCCCACTTCCGCTTTCAATTTTCAGGAATTCGTTAATCTGGGAACGTAGAATTTTTCGCCGGGTTTTATTTGTCTAGTAACATTTCTCCCCCTACAATGCGATACGTAGTTGTGAAGGAAATATAATTTTTCGTTGTTGCGCGGCGTCGTCCCGCCCCCCGGTGCCATACCGTTACCATGTCCATCATTGTCCTACAACTTCCGATCTTTATCAAACACCAACTCCGCGCTCTACAAACTTCAAGAGCTTGTTCCAAACACCAAGTAATTAACCAAAAATACATCCTTCAGAGTCATTTGCCCAAGTCTAGCCAAATATCACCCATAGGACCTGTAGTGACATGAAGCGAAGACATCCAAAATTGAGTCCAATATTGCGAAGTTTGAGCGCCCCAGCATCAGTATTGAGGGGATGTCTCTCGGGAGAGCCGCCCTCCGGTGTATTTCGTATATGTCGAGGAAAAGGGTCGGGTCAAATAGGATGTTTTCGGGAAGCGCTCGAGGCTACGAACCTCAGTCACCATTAATCGAAAGAAAACAGAATCGTAAACGTCAGAGACTTAGGGCCCGTCCGGATAAATTCTATTACCTAAATACAATCTCGCTAAAGCATACTCGAGTAGTTAGCCGCAACAAAATTACAATTGGCTGAAGTTATATTTGGATTTATCAAACACTGATCTCATATTAGAATTTCTTCTCGCTACCTCCCCCCAATCACCATCACAAATGTCAGCTCTTCACATGGTCGAAGAGGGAAGTCGAGACGAACGAATATATATGTACCAGGCAACGGGAGCGATGGCCTAGGAAGGAGGTAGAAATAGATAAATATGTTATGTACATGTATATTTACCAGGTAACGAGAGCGATAGTTGTGCAGAAAAATAGGGTTAAATAGCTATGCACGCACCAGGTAGCGAGAGCGATGGTCGACAAGTGAAATCGAGAAGAATAAGTATATATGTATTATGTAGCGGGAATGAGCATTGACGAGGTGGAGCCGGATTGCGAATAGGTATTTTGAGCTATCGATGGTGGTTGGTTAGGAAGAGTGAATAGAACGTGTGGATGACTTTAAAGGTTCCAGGTATATTTATCGGTCCGAAACGAAAATAGAAACGACTCGAAAAAGCTCTAGCGATCGTAAAACGAAATTGACCACGCAGCCCCGGTGACTTTTGCCGCGATGATGGTGCTCTTGTAGATATAGGAAAACTAAAGTTATTTATTTATCCACGAAAATGAAGCAGCGAGAAATACATTCGAAAAATTATACTTTTCCATTATCCTTGTCAGTCCATACAAGAGAAAGCCAATTTGTAACAAATAGCAATTATGACGAGCCCGACTCCTAACAGCATTCCGAAGGAATACTTAGCAATACTGACGGAATTCATGGTAAATAATGAGTTTCAGCGGAATTTAGGGCGTAGTCGTCATTTGTCCCGACGTACCTTAGTAGACGGCGCTAGATTGTTCAAATATTTGCGGCCGTATGCGAAGGTTTTACGTTAATATCACGTTCAGCATTAAGTTTAGTAGAAAACTGATCGCAAGCGGATGTCTTGTGGAGTGTTAGCTCCATCTGCGAAATGCATGCCGCGAAATTGGGTGATGGTTGTTTGGATAAGAGTACTCACGTTAGAACCATACCCGACCCATTCAATTCAATTCGACGTTCCGAAGATTCCTATTTGTGGAAGGGGCGGGATTTAGTAATTTTTAGTCTCGTTTTTGGATGAAAATTTTGCTTCAACCTCTTTACTGCTTTTTGTTTCCGCAATGTGTGGCTGGTGCAATGCGAATGAATTATATGGAGCTCAGGGACGTATTTCAGCTCCTGAACTCGATTCCCGGCGCTAACATCTTGCTACTTTACACAAGTCCCCGCAAAAACTAGATTATACCCTGTCAATTTGGAATCGAATGAATGGAATGCGATTCTGCATAGCAGATCAGATACCTATGCCTAAGTTCATCAGGGTATGGCCACAGTTGTATTTTAGATTGGAAATTTTTGCCCTTACAGAGTGCAACACCAACAGTAACAAAGACATTCACAATTTCAAATTTTAATCATAATTTTTGACATTGGCGTCTGAAATTCTGAATATTCGCGACTGGGTGATAAGACTGACGAGTGATTATATGAGATTGTAATAGCTTGCAAAGGGTTTCAATCTCAAACATACGAATGACGCTTCTCGCTGTACCATATTTGTGTCAGCAACTTTGCCGCTGATGCAAAATCATTCTATTACTGACACACGGTTTGGGGGGTTTTTTGTTTCAACCGAAAAGATGCCGACATAAACTCAAAAAGGAATGATTTACAAGGTTGAAGACTCCTTGAGGGGCAGCGGGTATACAATAGGGTCGTTCACTATGAAAAAGTACTAATCCTTTTCGTTTACTTCCTGTTGCACAGGGCTTTGCTGTACTTTTCGCCCAAAGATGACGCTAAGCTAATTTTTTTTTATCTAACTCTTTGCAGACCACCGTGTGATGTCCACAACTAACCCTTCGCAGGCCACTGTGTGATGTCCACATTAGATTTCGCATTGGCGTATTTTTCACTTCACCTTCGAAAGTACGCCAAGAAAAGTACACGAAAAAGAACATGTAGTTTTTCATCGTGAACGACCCTAATATTTTCTCAACAGTGATCGATTTGATATGATGCGTCACAAACAATAGCATAAGATTTAGGTTCATCTATTCCTATAGGTGCTTATTTATGAGCCGCCTCAATTGCTCGCTTGATAGAGTGTATTGTACACGAGTACATGTATAAAGATATTCCGAAACGCTGGGGTTGCTCACTCTAAACGTCTCCGAACGTACAGTGCCGAGGTCTTGATATACATGCAGATAGAGATATAAATTCCTTCCCTCTATTTCCTCGATTTCTTTGCTTTGTTATTTCCTACTTATGCGGCACTTATGAGAATATTTAGAGTTTTTTTTTTTTTTTTTTTTTTTTTTTATTTTTTTTTTTTTTTT
>JABYPW010001250.1:0-16636 GCA_016880775.1 Phymatotrichopsis omnivora
AACAAAAAAAAAAAAAAAAAAAAAAAAAAAAAAAAATATAAGCCATAATTGTCTCTCAACAAAGAAAAACATAAATCTAAATGTAAAAAGTGAATGAGATTTTTTTTTTTTTCTTCTTAAAAATGCTCACACCTTTGGCTCACTCAGCTTTGCTCTATGCTCCTCTGGGGACGCCTTGACTGCTGCCCTTTTTTGTGAACCCCTTCTGTTGTGTTTACTTCTGTGCATGTACTTACTTAATTAGGAATATCGAGTGACTTCCAGTGATGTTCAATTTTTAGTACCTGGTATATACTTGATATACCCTGCCATAACCTTAGTTATATTTATTATTAGAAGTAATAATTAATAATCCCCCACAGGGTTTTGTATAAAAGACACCTATTCCCTTGAGCCTCTAATGAGTCCCTAAGGATGACAAATATCTTTTAACTTACCTTTTAAGTGTTTAAAGCTCTAGGATTCATCTCTTTTCTACTTACAAGTTTTTAGGCTACTGTTTAGCCCTCTAGACCTTGCTAGTAGTTAGTTGTTTTCATGCTATTCTCTAAAATATTCTATCTCTCTTCTTCTTTTATCCTTTTCTCTACTGGCTACCCTCATAATACCTTACCCTATTACTAGTCCCTCTTCTTTCTCCTCCTGTACCATATCCTTATGCTTTACTGCCATTACTATTAGGGGAACCATTTCTAGTAGCAACCTCACTAAGGAGAGTTCTGCCACTGTCCTTTCCTATGTTAAAACCCTTGACAACATCCTAGTGATTATTATAGTCTTGGCTAAACCCTTCCTTATGCCAGTACTATATGCGATTTACTACCTAGCTAGTAAGGTAGAGGTTTAAGTAGTACCACTAGATATATCAGTACCCTTTTAAGGAGTAGTAAAATAGTATCAGCTATTAGTATTATTAGAATTAAGTTAGGATAGGTGCTAGGGAACTCATACCTCTAATCTGCTATATATATTAGCTCAAAGTTTTCCTAGATTTCTACTTCTGCTTTTTTCTAGGCTTTTCCTTTTTTTTCAGGTTATGTTTCCCTTTCCTAGAAGTAGGCATTTTTTTCAGATAATTTCTTGACCTGATTATCCTTATACTTCTACTAAATCATTAGCCTTCTATATAGTTAAGTGCTGACTTCCTAGATAGCTTGTTTCCTAGCCTAGGTCAATGTTAGAACCTGATAATATATGAAAGGTTACCTTTCTAGTACTCTTATCTATGAACTTTTCCTTTGAGCACAGCTTCTCACCATGTACTTTACATCCTTAGAGATTGATGTAGGTATAGGGGTGACTTTCTTCTTTTCATCTGCCTTCTCTTTTAGGCTAACTTTCTAGAGGGCCTTATTTAGCTTCTATAGCTTTATACAATAGTAAACTGATGGAGAAAGCATATCCTCTTATATAGCTTTATAGACTAGGCTATTTCTACTACCTTTAAGCTAAGCAGTGGAGCCTAGCTAGATATATTTTTAAACTCCTTATATCAGGAGTCTAGTACTCTGGTAGCCTAAGTACTTTTGATGGTTATAGAACTGGGACATTGTTCATAAACTTAATTGTATGTAATATATAAGGAAGCTAGTATAGCAGGTTACTATAACTTAGAACTAGTTTCCTACCTACTATATAGGCTTTTACCTATATGCAATTAGCTTCCCATTTTGATTACTTGCAATTTGGATAGGGTGTTTATACTTGATAAGTAGTAAGGACATTGTCATACATTGTAGGAGCATTAGGTATATACCTTCATTCACTAGGCTTTTACCTAGGAACTATATAGTCCTTTAATAGAGTTACTCTATGCCTTAAGTATAGTATTTATTTTTACCTTTAATAGAGTAGGCTAGATTATGCTCTAAAGAGCAACAACCTTAACTATCTTAATTATCACTATCTGAGTATAGAAGGTAGTAACATAAGTAGCCTAGTAGCTCTTAAGTATGGCTATAAGCTATACTACTAAATTATTTATATTAGTAGGGGCCTAGGGGCAAGGATGGTCTAGTAGTATAGCTGTCCTAGAAGTTATTGTACAGTAATATACAATGTCATAGGTTCTAATCCTACTCCTACTACTCCTAATATACTATGATTTCTAGTTGGTCAGGGTTTTGTAGTATAAGGGAGTTTTCCCTGATACTTGTCCAAATAGGGATGATAACTGAGCATATAAAGGTACTTTCTGATACTCCTATAGAATAGTTACCTCTTATCTAAATCAAAGGATATATGCACTCTACTATAATATAGTGTACTGAGGGAAAAAGCAATGTCATCATCATCATAATCATTATTGTCAGTAGGTGCCTGCTCTAAAAACTCCTTTAAGATTAAAATAGATAGATAGGAAAACCTATAGATAAATAGATAAAGGGGGATCTTCAACTACTATTTGTAATGAACCATGGTTATGTACTTTCCTGCTTATTCTATTGTTAGTGAGGTTCTTGGAATTCTACGTTGTAAGTCATGAATTGTCACTCGGTCATGTATGATCACTTATGTTAAGCTGTCTACCTTGCGAAGGTCATGAGAACAGTGTTTAGATTAAGTGACGTATGGGAAAGGGTCATGTGGACAAAACAGGTTTTGCAGAGACTGCTCTAGAAGGGAGGCAGTGTTCTTGGCGATTGGTATAAAAGAGAAGGAAATCTCGCGGTCCTGTATTTCCTTTCTTTCTTCTTTACACAGTATCTTAAGTATACACCTTAGGAATAAAGAGTTATTCCCACAAACCTTCAGCACATCATTGCCTCACTCAATGCACACCTCTTGAGTCCTCTACAGAGTTATGTATGTTCTTCTATCCTGATTTACCCCCAAACCCCGATACAGACTGAACGTCGGTTGTATCTCTGAAGGTGTTGTCCTTTACACTATTGTATAGAGGTGAAGCCTTCCTCTCAGCCTCTGTTCACAAGAATTATAGGTAGGAGAAGTACTTGGTACACAATATCCCTTACTCTTACACTGACCCCCTCACTGAAGAAGATATATTCTGAAGGGAAATTAAATACTCTAACAAGGGAATCATCCTCACCTAGACCCTATAATAGTTACTCTATGAATTATATCACACTAGCAATTAAGTATTATCCCTAGTTATTATGGTTATTGATAATGCCAATGAAAAACGTATCTTAAGAGGACTTACCATGCTAACCTACACCTGCAGTATTGAAAAATACATTCATTTCAACTCAGCCACTCACTGTACTAACTGCTATAAATTTGGCCATTACCAGACTATATGCTAAAATGCCCTATGATGTAATGATAATACCAATATACACTACACTTCAAAGTATACCTACAGATACAATAACTGTAAGAGACAAGGATGACTCTATGATGATATGGTCCTGAAGTATACAAACTGTAAAGGAAAATATACTACTTTAAACCCCTACTACCATATATTTATCTAAGTAAAAGTATTAGCCACTGCTTAGAAGGAGGAACCTATGACTATCACTATATACAGTGTTTATATTTTCAGATCTTTTCTTTACTTTTCCTATCTCCTTTTGTTCTAAGGATATCTGTATCAGTTAGATGAGGGTTTTTCTTTCCTTTTCTTTCCTCTACTTTGCTCAATTTAACTACTGTATCTTTATAAGAGTCTATTAGTTAGTTGTTATAATATTCACCTCAATATGATCAACAGATAAGAGGGCTTATTTCATGGGACAATTTTTCAGTGCTTCTTTTACTGTACTTGTACAATTGTGTATTTATTTCTAATTTCTTTCTTTTAGGTTTTTAGGAAGAGGAGGAAATAGGTAATACACTATAGTCTCAGACTACATACAGATAGTCTACTAGCTAGATTATAAATAGTATTTTAGTTATAAAATTGAAATAAATAATCATCATCATCATCTTGTATAGAGGTCATCATTATCTATATCGAGGTAAGCCATAGTATCATGTGGTAGTTATTACTAATCCATTGCACACTCATCCTTCTGGGATCTTATGATAGCTCAAGAGGATAGTTAGCGGATATTGGTAAAGTGTGGAGTTCAAGTTATTATTACCAATTGATTGCCAACTTTCTCCACCTTGCTTTACTTAAGGTGTAAACCTCTATATATATTATAGTGTAGTTTATAGTGTTAAGTAACCAGTGTAAAGGTCTAGCTAGTAGCGAAGCATAGTTATAGTGAATGTTATCTGTATATGAAGCTTTATCCTGATGCTCCATAATGTAACTCATGTATTAGTCATACAGGAATTCTCCTTATCACATAGGATAGATAGGTACCTCATAATAACTAAAGCTACTACCTAGTATTCAAGCTAGGGACTATACTAGGTTAAAGCCTAGAAGGTTAAGGAAGCTTTCCCAATAGCCTCAGTTTGAAAGAACCATAGGTAGAAGAAGTACTTAGTGCATAACATTCCCTACTCCTACACTAATGCCTTAATAGAAGCTGATATATTCTAAAGGGAAATCGAGTACTTTAATAAAGGTATTATCCTTGTATAAACCCTATAATGGTTAGTAAGGGAATCTAATTATACTAGTAAACATATGTCCTCCTTATTCATTATAGCTAATGAAGATACATACCTGATGCTCCTATAATATGTAACTATGTCCTTGTTCCTCATCGAGTATAAACACCCTATCCATATTACGAGTAATTAAAATGGGAAGCTAATTGCAGCTCCTTAATCATTATGGTCATTGATGACAACAATGAGCAATGCATTGTAAGAGCACTTACTATCCTCACCTGTACTTGCTAAGTCAAAAAATACATTCCTTTCAACTTAGCCACCTACTGTACTAACTGTCAAAAATTCAGACATTACTATGCCAGATGCTGAAATGCCATACAATGTATTACATATGCTAAGATACACCACACCTCAAAATACACCTGTAAATATGATGACTGCAAGAGACAATGATGACTCTGCAATGACATAGTCCTCAAGTATACAAACTATAAAGGAAAATATCTTACCTCAAACCTATTACAAACACTGATTTTATAGTGGCATTACCTAAACTATAAAAGGGCCATACCTGATAGTTGTATAAGGCTTAAATGAGTTTGTATAGTATGGTGTAGTATAATAGAGCCTTTGATAAACTTGTTTAAAGTCAACCTAATAGTTATAGCATGATCAGCTATATAGGCAATATATAAGTCTTATTGAAGATCGAATAGGAGGTTAAACCTATAATGATCCTAGGTAATCTTTACCAAGTCTATAATCAGTGTACAGCAAAATTATGCCACCTTAGAAGGAACCTAAAAGAGACACTTGCATGAAATTACTTCTATAAGGTTCGATGCTTGGCTCTAGTTCTATACCATGAATTACTAGTTAGTTTTGGGTTGTATAGCTTTGACGAATTTCCCTGACCATGTGATAGTCCTGAGAAGGGTAATCAGTGATTTAACCTATGCTCGCTTAGCAATTTTAGCCTATTGTTATACCTATTGTAAGCGAATACGACTGATGACCATAATGGCCGTATGAAGGGTTACCCTGACAGTGCTTAGTGAGATCACTCCTATATAATGCGACTATATCATATGCTCCTAATTGAGTGCAATATCCTATCCATACAATAGTAAATGTGGGGAAGTTAACATCTCTTCTATAAGTTCCAAACAATGTTATTACTTATATAACCAGATGTATACACTGGTGTAGTTAAGGAGGAAGAGCATAAGAGGAGGCTTTAGGAAGCCCACCTCAGCAGTATCTCCATCTTTGATACCATGGGCTTCATTAAGCCTAATATAGCAATATCTCTATCTCTGATACTGTGGGCTTAATGAAGCCTACCTTAGCAGTATGTCTATCTTTGATACTGTAGGCTTAATAAAGCCTACCTCAGCAGTATCTCCATCTTCGATACTGTAGGCTTAATAAAGCCTACCTTAGAAGTATCTCCATCTTCAATACTATAGGCTTAATGAATCCCACTATAGCAGTATCTTTATCTTCAATACCATTAGCTTGGCGAAGCCCACCTCAGCAGTATCTCTGTCTTTGATACTGTGGGCTTGACAAATACCACCTCAGTGGTATCTCCAACTTTGATACCATGGGCTTGACAAAGCCTACCTCAGTAGTATCTCCATCTTTGATACTATGGGCTTGATAAAGCCTAGCTTAGTAGTATCTCTATCGCTAATACTGTGGGATTAACAAAGCTAACCTCAACAGTATCTTTGTCTTCAATGCTATGGGCTTGACGAAGCCCACCTTAGTGGTATATTCATCTCTAATAGCATAGTCTTAATGAAGCCTTCCTCAGTCATATATTCATCTCTGATACTATAGGCTTAATGAAGCCTTCCTCAGGGGTATCTTTATCTCTGATACTGTAGGCTTAATGAAGTATTCCTCAGTGGTATCTTCATCTCCATTTCTATAGGTCTAACTTAGGCTACCTCTATGATGTCCTTCTTATGATCAATGAAGCTCATCATTGGCATCACTGATCCTTATGCTTAATAAAGTAAGATATAGGCTACTTATTATATTCATTATCTTACTAAGGCTTATCAACTCTATTACTACCTCCTGGTGGTGACTGGCCTTATATGGGGAAAACCATACCTATTGCATAGTGATTTGCCTCTCTTCTATTGTCTTAGTTATCTTTATGATAGATTAAAGGAATGAGTTATGTCAATAGTCTTCTAAAGACTGGAATGTACTTCTTAGCTATATAAGAGGGGGAACGGTGTTCAGTTGATATTGATCAGGTGATCTAGAGGGTAGTGCAGCCATTCATATATATATAACCACTCCTATCATCTATTAAGATAAGTAGTTCCTTAGTCTATCTGAGATCAGAGAACTTGTCTTAAAGGAGTAACAATTCTTAAAGTTGGATCTCAGATAGAGATTGGTATACTGTATACGATAATAAGGATTACTTAGTTTGTGAGTTCCTGATCCCTAGCCTTTATCTCCAAGGTAATGTACCTTACAGAGTAAAAACTCTCATGTTGGAACTTAGATAGAGATTGGTACACTGTACACGACAATGAGAATTGCCTTATAGGTAAGTTATCTGATCTTTAGATCATGTCTTTGAGCAAATTTGAGATGCTAGGTAGGATAGCCAACTAGCATATAGAACTTATAGAGAGGTTCCTATAACAAAACCCCTCCTACCCAGTATTCATCCAAGTAGAAGGACTGGCTACTACCTAGAAAGAGGAAGCTATAATAGTAACTATAGGTAGTGTTTAAGACTTTAGTTCTTTTTCTTTACTTTTTTATCTTCTTTGTTTTTCTCAAGACTACCTACAGTAATAGGATAGGGGTCTGTTTTCTCCTTTTTCTTTCTACTCTTCTATTTTCAATTACTACCTTTTCTTTATAAGAGTCTATTAGTTAATTATGGTAAGGTTCACCTTACTAAGGATGATAGATGGGAGGGCTTATTTTGAAGGATTATTTTTTGGTACTTGTTTCACTGTACTTGTACATTTTTGTATATTTAGTTATAATTTCTTTTCTCTTGGGTTTTCAGGAAGAGGAAATAGGTAATATACCATAGTCTTATACTGTATGTGAACAGCCTAGTAGTTATATTAGTGAAGAGTTAGTTTACCTACAATATGAAATAAATAATCATCATCATCATCTTATATAGAGGTAGTAGCTAAGAACTGCTAACTATATTTCTCTAGATTGGCAAGCACTTATTCTATATCCTTTTAATGTATTTTATAGCCTAGGGGTATATTTTATAGAGGAGTTAGAAGTGCTAGTAGCTAGTTCCTCCTTGTTTTTTTTAGAATTAATAAATTTTCTAATTCAAATCTTCTATAGTCCTAATATACTAATTTCACTAGGAAGTGCAAGTGGAAGTTCATATTCCTAGATAAAAGATAAAGAGTTTAATCATAATTACCTTATACAATGATATAGAGAATTATACCTTATAATAGTTTAGTCTTAGATTATATCTTACCTAGTTTGGATAAACTACAAGTAGCTCTTATAAAGGAGTTAGCTATACATTATCCTAGGACATTAGAGGGTGATTCTTTCAATATCAAATATCTATATACTTACTTGTAGTCTAATAATCTAATAGTAAGAAGTATAGATAAGAATCTAGGACTCATAGTAATGAAATCTGATTGGTATTATTCTCAAGTTATGGAAATACTTACTAACTATAGTGTATATATGCTATGTGCTATTTCTTAACTATATAAGACTATTAACAAAGTCGCTTACAAACTTACAAGTATTATAGATAAATACAGGTAGAGTCTCTATCTCTATTTTTGTCTAAACTGTAAAAAAAATTCCTATAGTACAAAATTATTTAGAGTCATATAGTAAAGGGGGGGGGAGGGGGGGGGAATTCATTTTATTTTTCTTTTTTAGCCCCTTAAAGGGCCATTAAAATGAACCTCTACTTATAGCTATTACAAGCTATAGTAAAGATTAGAGTCATGTAGATTTTAAGAAGTCTTTAATACCAAAATTTTATAGCATCCCTAAAGTTTATAAAAAAGACTTGGAAATGTTGTCCTATTATACTATTCTATTTATAGTTAATAGAACCAGCTTCTAAGGTAATATTAAAGGTACTTAAACCTCACTTAGTAAAATAACCTTTAATCCTAATAGATATATATGATTTAGTATTGCAGTTAGATGAAACTATTATCCTAGTAGGGGAGAAGGTTTAGTTAGTTACTAGAGATATTAAAGGTTTCTATGCTAATGTATATTAGGACTTAATCCCTAGCATAATTTGTAATATACTTAGAATACACTTAATTTTAGCAAAATTGACCTAGTTACTTAAACTAACTAGAATTGTAAATAATATATTGCCCTTGCCCTATAATGGAGATTATTTTATCCAGTAAGAATGCCTTACTATAAGAGTTAACTACTCCTCTAACATTGATAAAATCATCTGTACATAGTATACTAAGGGAAGAATAAGAGCATCTAACATTGATAATCTATATGTAGCTAAGTATAAAAATTTTTTTACTAATATTGCTAGGGTCTTAGTATATAGTAGTTATATTGATAACATATTTACCATTATGATTGCACAGAATAAGAATAAGGTTCATACAATTTTAGATATTATAAGTACCTTAACTTATATATTACTTAGTTAGTTGATGATTATTATTAGGTATTCTTAAATGTATCAATCATATAGAATAATCATCTATAGAGATTTAAATATAGGCCTTATAGGAAGTCTATAAACTATTTTGATTCCATCCTAGCTAGTTCTCACTATAGAAATATGCTAAAATATAGAGTGCTAAAGGGAAAACTAATAAGCCTAATCTAGCTAAGCTTTAGCAGATTAGTTTTTTAGTGATGCTATATTAGAGTTAAGAGATAACTACCTTAGTTGTAGCTATAGCTTTGTAGAGGACAACTCCTTCAGCGATACAACTGATGCTCAGTCTGTATCGGGGGGTTTTGGGTAAATCAGGATTGAAGAAGATACACAACTCTTTTAGAGGACTCAAGGGGTGTGCATTGAGCGAGGCAACGATGTGCTGAAGGTTTGTGGGAATAACTCTTTATTCCGAAGGTGTATACTTAAGATACTGTGTGAAGAAGAAAGAGAAAGAAATACAGGACCGCGAGATTTCCTTCTCTTTTATACCAATCGCCAAGAGCACTGCCTCCCTTCTAGAGCAGTCTCTACAAAACCTGTTTTATCCACATGATCCTCTTCCATACGTCATTCAATCTGAACACTGTTCTCATGACCTCCGCAAGGCAGACAGCTAAACATGAGTGACCGTACATGACCGAGTGATAATTCATAATTCATAACGCGGAATTCTAAAGAACATCACTAACAATAGGAAATATAAGGAGAATACAATAAGTAGGAAAGTACATGACCACAGTTCATTACAGTATCCCCCTCTTTAAGCTGGAACTCCTGTGACAGCTAGGAATACTTCTTCTCTCAGGTGGTCATCTCTCACATTCTCTACTATCTAGCGCAATCTTTCCCTAAGATCTCCAAGCCGGATATGCAGGGGCATCGGTGGGCAATACTGGCACACTGCTGAATCGCATTCAGCTACCTCTCATGGTGCCTCAGGTAGGTGTTCCTCCTTGATCTCCAGGAGCTGTGGGTCGACAGGAACTGTTGGTGCTGGTGGGGGGGTGTATCCGCTAGGACTGGCAGATACCTTCGATATTGGTGCATACTGCCAATAAGGTTTCTCAGGGTCCACCTTGATTACTGGTGAACTAAGGGGCAATATGGGGGAAATGGGTGGCAGAACCTGTTCCTCCCACTGCTGGAACTGTTGGCTCAAGGTGAACTGTAGTTGTGGAGCGTAAAGTGGCGGCTCCAGGGGTTGGGGTTTTTCATTGGGCGAGACCGGTGCCCAACTCTGGTTGGCGATGGTTTTAAGACCCAGTGCTGGAGGGTCATCGAGGGGTTCCTCCTTCACTATGCTGTCTTCAGGGGAGGTGCAAATTCGTCCATACTGGTCGAAAACAGGTACGACCATGGTGGGAGATGGGGAGATTTCTGTCATTTCCTCATCTCCATCACAACTTGGGCTTGTTGGGGAAGCGGTTGTGGAACTCATTGATGAGCTCCTGGGAGTGCTCGAGGTGCTGGGAAGGCTCCCATGTAGGCTTGGAGTAGCTGACCCATTTGACAAGGTAGCGAAGAGCGCCACCTCGAAGGTGTTTAGAGTCGAGAATACTCTCTACTTCGTATTCTCGATTTCCTTCAATGACAATCAGAGGAGGTGGAGGATTTCGATGGCCTGGGACTGGTTCATGTCTGCTTGCTGGTTCTAGTAGAGAGATGTGGAAGACTGGATGGATCTTCGCAGAGCGAGGAAGCTTGAGTTTATATGCTCGAGTTCTGACTCTTGCTAGAACCTTGAATGGACCAAATTGTTTGTGATCAAGTTTCTTGGATGGTCTCTGAGTGTGCAGGTTTCTAGCATTCAACCAAACCTTCTCTCCAACTTCTATCACAGGTGCCAGTTTTCTTGACTGATCTGCCGCTTCCTTCTGGCTTGCTTGTGCATACGCGATTTCTACCCTGCATAAGTCATGCGCTTCCTGTAGTCTGGTAGCGAGATGCTTGACACTTTCAGGGGTGTTTGACCTTCGCCTAAGGTCTATGTCTATCACAAAGTATAGGTGGTATCTGTAGTTTGCATAGAATGGGCTAACTTTCGTAGTTGCCGAAACTTGGTTGTTGTAGCTGAACTCTGCAAGGGGAAGTAGGGATGCCCAATCATCCTGCTGATAATGGCAATAAATCCGCAGATACTGTTCTAGAACTGAGTTTGTTCTTTCTGTCTGGCTATCCATCTAGGGGTGGTATGCCGTGCTGAGATTGCTTTTGACCTTCAGAACCTTGCACAGGAATTTCCAGAATTCCGAAACAAACTAGGTACCACGGTCGGAAGTAATATCTTTTGGCAATCCGTGATGCTTCCATATATGATGTAGGTACAGGGTTGCTACATCTTCGCTTGTTGCTTTTTCCATTGTAGGGATATAGTGCGCCATATTGGTCAGGCGATCCACTACTACAAGGATTGCATCATATCCCTTGCTTGCTGGCAATCCCACTATAAAGTCCATGGATACCGAATTCCAGGGCTTCTTGGGTATTTCCAAGGGTTTCAAAGTGCCGAAAGGTGCATGTCTGACAGGTTTCGCTCTCATGCATGCTTCGCAATGGCTGATGTATTGGCTGATATACTTCCGCAATCCTGCCCAAAAATAGTTCCTTGTGACCAACTCATATGTCTTGGCTCTTCCTAGATGTCCGGCGGTTATATGATCATGGTTTTGTCGGAGTACTTCCAGTTTTAGGTCTGGATCGTTAGGGATGCTGACTAGGTTGTTGTACAATAGTAATCCTTCCTTGATCACGTAATCTGACAGTTCTGCATCTTTCGAAGATTTTTCTCCTTTCTGCAGGGCCTGCAGGATAGATTTTGTGGCAGGGTCCTTGTCATAAGACCTTTTAACTTTCTCTTCAAAATCTTAATTTCTCTCCACTTCTACTGTTGCTGAGAGAACATGCAGTTCTGGACTCGCTTGCAATGCAGGGTCCAAATTGCGGGGTTGGATGATCATCTGTTCCTGATAAGCGAGACGTTCATCCCCTTCCTTCGGAAGATCTCCAGATCTTCTGGTCAAAGAATCAGGTTTTCCTCCCTGTTTCCCTAGCTGGTAACATATCTGGAAGTTGAACCTTGATAGGAATTCGGACCATCTTGCCTGTCGGCGATTCAACATTCTTTTGGTCATGAAGTATTCCAAGTTTTTGTGATCTGTTATCACTTGAACTGGGAATTTCGAGTATGCAATATGTCGTTGCCATTCTGTGAATGTAAGAATAACTGCTAACAGTTCCTTATCATACACAGGATAGTTGCATTGCGCGGGGTTGAACTTCTTGGAGAAGTATGCCACTGGGTGCAAAACTTGCTTTCCGTCCTCATGCTAGAACTTTTAGGAAAGGATACCCGCTGCCACATGATCTGATGCATCCGTTTCCACAATAACTGGTTTTTCTGGGTCGAAGTGTCTCAGGGTTGGCACTGATGTGAACACTTCTTTAAGACTTATAAAAGCAGCATTTGCTTCCTTCGTCCATTCGAACTTTTGGTCCTTTTTTAATATCTTTGTGATCAGCGATACTACCCTTGAGTATCCTTTAATGAATCTCCAGTAGAAGTTTGTGAATCCTAGGAACATCTGAATGTCCTTGACTTACTTTAGTGTTTCCCATCCAAGTACCGCTTCTACCTTCTTGCTGTCTATGGTGATGCCTTCTGGGGAGATGATGTATCCGAGAAATTCTGTTTTTTTGACATGGAATTCGTATTTCTCAGGTTTGCTTTCCCCTAGCTTTCTCAAAACTGTTTGCACATGACTGATGTGTTCTTCCAGGGTTTTTGAAAAGATCAATATGTCATCTAGATAGACAACACAGAAAACGTCTAAATGATCTTTTAGAATGTCGTTGATGAATGCTTGGAACGTTACTGGTGCATTTGTGAGTCCAAAGGGCATAACCTTATACTCATAATGACCATACCTGGTGTGGAATGCAGTCTTCCATTCCTCACCTTCTGCAATTCGGACTGAATTGTATCCCTATCTCAGATCTAACTTGGTATAGATCTTTACTTCTTTCAGTCATTCCAATGTTTCCTGGATTAACGGCAATGGATAGCGATTTTTAACCGTGACTTTGTTGAGTCCGCGGTAATCCACACATAGGCGGAGTGATCCATCCTTCTTTTTCACAAACAATATCGGTGCGCCAGCTGGAGACTGCGACTCCTGGATGAATCCTTTTGCTAGGTTCTCTTTTAGGTACTTCCTTAGCTCTTGCAGCTGTACCTCTGATAGTCCATAGGTAGGTAACCATGGTGGTTCACCTCCTTCAACCAGTGGAATCCTGTGATCGACTTTTCAGTGTGGGGGTAAAGCGTCCACTTTCTCCTTATCAAAGAGGTGCAAATATTCATGGTACTCTTCTGGTACCAACTCCTCTGGCGGTATTGTGTCCGGTGTCTTCCCTTCCTCGATAGGTTCTGTGATGCTAATGGCATATAGCTTGCTGTCTTTTCTTGCTACCATTTTTCTGAAGGGTACCGCTCCAATGGTGGTAATATCGATTCCACTTCTCCCTTCCTCTTCCAGGAAGGTGAGCTGATTTCTCTTGAAATCTAACTGCGCTTGATGGTGCTGAAGCCACTGCAATCCTAACATGATAGGGCAGTCTGGTAGCTTCATGATATAGAACAACGCTTTTTCTTTTCTTGGTCCAACCTGAATTTCTGCTTCAGTGACCTTGGTGATTTTTCCGCTGCTCGCTTGTCTTCCATCGACAACTGTCAAGGTTCTTGGGGCCTCTAACTTTGACATAGCGAAATCGTTTTCTTGCGCAAATGTTTCATCCATGAATGTGAAACCGGTTGCCCCTGTATCCAATAGGGCATAACACTTCACGGTGTTATTCAATGTTACTTAGACTATCAAATGTTCTCCTTCCGAAAACATTTCTGACTTTCCTGTTCTGGCGGCTTTCTGGGTAAGGCTTTTCCCTTGGGTTTTCCTCAGAGCTAGACCACCTTCTAGTTCTGACTCTTGGAGTTTCCCGACTGGATTGTAATGGTTGCCACTTTCGCGCTAGTGGTCTTTGACTCTTTGCTGGTTTCTTTCTTTGGACAGTTCTTGGTGTAATGTCCCTCTTTGCCACAATTGAAACACAAGCCTTTATTCTTGCGGCAATCCTTCTCTTCCTGAGTGATATTTTCTTTTTCCTGGTGTTGTCCCTTATAGCAGTAGATGCTGAACTTTTTCTGTTTCCTGAAGCGTTGCTTCTGCTGTTTTTCTTAGGACTTGCTAGCAGGTTTCTCTTCCTTTTTCGGAATTGACTCAAGTTGACTTTCCAACTGAATACACAGTTGTGTAAACTCTGAGTATATCTTAGGGAGGTTCGACTGATGAGCTAGGGCTTCGTAGATCTTTCCTTTCAGCCCTTTCTTGAACAGGAGTATCCTCATCCTGTCATCTTCAGGTAGATTGGCATTGAATGCAAGACCATCAAAGTCCGCACAGTACTCAGACACATTCCCTTTCTGGCGGAGTTTTCCAGTTGCTGGTATGCCATATTATCCTTATCTGGATCGTCGTATGCCTTCCTCAAGGCTTCTTCAAACGCTGACCATGTTTCCTCAGGCGCTATTTTATTCTAGGAGTTTTTCATCCTTCTGGCAATGTACCATTTTTGCACTGGTCCTTTTAAGAATGATGCTGCCCACTTAATCTTGTAGCCCTCGTCTTCGAATCTGTCCTCATTGACTTCGAAGGTGTCCATACACCTCGTGATGAATCGGTCTAACTGGGTACGATCCTTCCCATCGAATGCTTTAGGGTCCTTGAGCTTTGCTAGCTTAGGCATTTCTCATGCTTGTTGTTCCTCTTCCAGTTCTTATTGCAGGGTGTCAATCCTTAACTGGAGTGTGATCCGTTCTTGCCTTAGGTTCTCAAGTTGCTCGCTTTCCAGTACTCGCTCCTTTTTGAGGTTTTCGATCTGTTGCTGATCCGCAACTTGCTGCTGTTTCAGGTCCTCAATTTCTTGCTCTTGATCAACACTAGAGTTGTAATGTTCCCTGATTCAGTTTCTGATCCTTTGGTAATGTGCGATGGCCTGACTTTTGTTGAGGTTGTAGATATCTTGCCAGAACTGTAGTTCTTGTAGGCCTGGGATAGGGTACGCTTCTTCTATATCCTTGGGTGGGTCTGGAAGCTTTTCCTTGGTAGACATTGACTAATGCTTGTGACTCTTTACTGCTAGGAACTCGTCGATACTTAGATCTAGGATGGCAAGTAGGAGGACTCTGAGTTTGTCGAGCTGGACTGGGGTAACAGGGTGGTTCTAGTGTAGCACAACAAGATCGTCTTTGTACAGATAGAGAACAATCTTATCTTCGCTCTCCTGGTGTACTGGTTGTGTCTGGGAGAATAGTGACTTCAACTGCAAGGTTGTCAACCTTAGATTTCCTAAGATGTTCCAGGAATTTGAGGGCGGCGTCCTCCAATTCCTCATCTAGCAGAAAACTTCCAGTTACAGCGTCCATATCTGACCACAGGCACAAGCGTAGCACTGTTGCTTTTCCAGGGTCTGGGGTGACTGTTACCACTTGTTGTACCTGGTACTCAGTGGTTGAAGTAGACTCTGTCGTTCCAATGGTTGTCGCAGCAATAGTCTTTGCAGAAGAATCCGTGGATTTGCCCATCGCAGTTTCTAATGCAGAAACCCTTTTTCCACTGTGGCCTGGTTGCCTTCTCGAGTTCTTGTTGTTCCCTAGTTTGGCAGAGTAGGTGGTGGTCAACAGGGTTGACTTTGCAATGGCAGATGCTGCACCAAACTTTCTGAGCTTTTGCCGGTCTCTCAGAAAATACCTTTGGTGATGCTGGTCTCTGTGCTGGCCTAGCCTGGACCTCTGGACTGAAATGGACTCTGCGATTCCTCTTCTGGGTGGTGGGATTTGCAGGTCTTTAGGTTCCTCTGGAGGAAGCAGGTTCTTGTCTTATAGCAGCCTGGTGATTTCCTCGATAGTGAACTAGGGTTCCTCTCCTCGGAAGTTCCAGTTAACTGGAGATGACATCCAATATCACCTGAATTCTCATGTATCTTCTTCGATGGTGATTTCTGAATGATGCAGTATAGTGTAAAGGACAACTCCTTCAGCGATACAACTGATGCTCAGTCTGTATCAGGGGGTTTTGGGTAAATCAGGATAGAAGAAGATACACAACTCTTTTAGAGGACTCAAGAGGTGCGCATTGAGCGAGGCAACGATGTACTGAAGGTTTGTGGGAATAACTCTTTATTCCGAAGGTGTATACTTAAGATACTGCTTGAAGAAGAAAGAGAAAGAAATATAGGACCGCGAGATTTCCTTCTCTTTTATACCAATCGCCAAGAGCACTGCCTCACTTCTAGAGCAGTCTCTACAAAACCTGTTTTGTCCACATGATCCTCTTCCATACGTCATTCAATCTGAACACTGTTCTCATGACCTCCGCAAGGCAGACAGCTAAACATGAGTGACCGTACATGACC
>JABYPW010001251.1:0-16628 GCA_016880775.1 Phymatotrichopsis omnivora
AAAAAAAAAAAAAAAAAAAAAAAAAAAAAAGGAAAGGAAAAAAGGAAAAAGTGATCGAAGAAAATCTAGAAGACGCTAAAATCTCGCGGAAATGAAACAAAAGCCGAGGTCGAGGCGTGTCTGGAGAGACGAGGCAGAACAGTAAGGAAATTGAATTCTGATGATTTACAAGATGGTAATGAATTCTCAAAAGCGGAGGGAAAATTGATCCTTATATATGACACTGAGCCAAGAATTTTCGGTATCAATTGAGGATGATTGAAGTTCATGAGGCCTGATTACCATGTTTACTATGCAGCACCCCTGCAGCGCCTAAATTACCTCATTGAGGAAGTGCTTTCAATTGTTTTGCCGGAGATGGGTAAGACTGAAGTCAAAAGTAAGCAAACTATTTTGACTATGTGGTATAGTTACCGAACGGTGGGCGCTGGGGTAGAGGTGGAGTTATATACTGTCTTATTCCCGGGCTGAAAAAAAACTTTTTTATTTCAGTAAACAGTTTTGTCACTGGAAAGTGTAGTGACCACTAAGTAGGGGGAATGAAGTACTGCCGGTGGTTGATGTGGGCCTGTGTACTGTATATTGTATACACAGTCGCATTGGATCTTATGACATTGCGTGCAGATACCACCTACTAGCATACTACAAAAATGCAAACGACGCCACACCAGCCACCCCTCGGTACGCTGGGGCTCACCATCGCGTCTAAGCACAACCGCAACTCTATTACTTCACAATCCCTACCTGTAATTTCCCAATCCAGCACCTTCCAAATACGATATTACTACATCTGCAACATAATATATGTGTCATTTCTGGAAGAATATGAAACACTTTATATCGTGAGAGGATGTGCGCTACTGTAGAGCCAAAACAACCGTGCTTTGGACTGCCTCGCACCCATGTGAAAAGAAGGCGTCGAAGTTTCCAAGGATGTCAAGATAATTTCCCACAGTGAAACCCCTGGCTCTAGTATGACTCCGAAGAATGAAGCTTTTCCAATGAACTAGGGGATGGAAGCTAAAGAGGAAGTGAAGCTGGCGGTACTCATACGAGGTTCGGGCAGTTGAAGCCTAGCTCGCAAACAGGTGTTTTGGTATCGGGATCGCAAACCGATTTGCCAAGTGAGAAAGTAAATACATGTACATGTACATGTACGAGTACACCAAGTACGGTACGTCAGAGTTGAGTATACTTAGAAATTTCCTAAAATTTGAAAAATATGCCGCTTGGTATGTGTAGTATTCGAACCGGGGATAGCACTACTAAAGATACACAGCCAGAAAGTGGGTTGATTGACTCTCGGGGTGAGTGAGAATGCAGAGGATAACTCGGTATTTTCATATGTAATAACACATTATTACTAGATACTTTTATAAAACCTAGAGCTACTTCAGTGTTTCTGTGGGTCGGGTGCCTGTTTTTTCTGTGGAACCAAAAGCGCCGGAAGTGACCGCGTATCTGTGATTATTGTTAACAATTGGAGACCATCTTTTCCTATTCGCAGTATTGCTTCTGCGCGGCCTTTCATAGGCCGGGAAAATTATCAATTTTTCCTTTTCATTTTGCAGTCTATTTGTGGACCAAAGATTGAGTAGCTTCAATTCGAATTCTTCATTTTTTTCATTTTCACCTCCATTCCCTTCCCCTTCCCTCCTCCCAATTCCACCTGCAACCCGAAATGAACTTCGGAATCCCGTCACAATATAGCGCTTTGAATCTCCTGCCGGCTCCAGGTTTGCTGGTACATTTTGCAAGCAAATAACCAGCCCCATATCAGCGTTACACGGTACGATAAGTTCCGGCATTGTACTAGTACTGTCCCCGGTATCATGTCCTGAGATAAAAAGTAATCTGTCAATCCCAACCTGGTGGGGTTTAGAGTTACATGATTATGTCATAACGTTAGTTTCATAGAACCTGCCTGATGACGTCCGAACTCGATTCATATTTCGTATGGGCCACATATGTACTTAGTACGTGCACGAATTATCAGATCCCGATTCGTCCGAATGCGTGTGAAACATCTTGTGAGCGTGCCTATTTTGTTTGGCCTCGTCGTATTGCCGTTGAAGTCTTGAAGCGCGACAGCAATTTAACCAACAATACAATCGGTGTTTTTTTTTTTTTTTTTTTTAAAAAAAAAATAAAAATAAAAAAAGGAAGAAGTGGAAGAGCCGCAGCGGCCGTCTGCGGATGAAGACAGTTAGTCAAACGCATTCCCATTATTTATAACTGCAGATACTGAAATCAAAACTTACCTCTACTGGCTGCACACATTTCTTATGGTCTTCTGCACGATTACAAGATGTATATAGCCCACGGGCGTATCGCGCCATGGGACCGTTCGGGTCAGGTGAGAATCACGGGTTTATCGATTTGGGTTGCGGGAAAATGCATGTAACTATTAAAGTACTTGGTAAAACGCCGAGCACTGATTATAAACCTCTGTGTCACCTTGTGTTTAACTTCAAAGTTCGGCAACCAGAACTCTCAGTCTCGTCCGTGGGAGTTTATGTCACACCAGTGCATGCAATCCCCACATTCTACTTTTCTTGCCCGTCGGAAGTTTTTTGTGCAAACTTCAAAGCCCTATAATTAACCCCGAATGTATTTTTTTTTAGTCAAGTTAAGATAATTGGTCAACAAACCTTCCATACCATAGAGCTTTCTTAATGATTAATTGCTCGGATGCTGGTCCAGTGGATTATTTACACCGGGGAGCGACACTCCATCTAGAGCCACCTCACAACCCCAACGCCTCCAGGAATCCACTTCCGTCGCCCCTGTGATCCTACAGGATGTCCAAGCTATCCGTGATTTCTCTTTTTTCACAAAAAGAAGCTAACGCTAATCTATTATCCTTTCTTTCCTCCCTACATCCCCATAAGCACCGGTTTCGAACTCAATTGTCTGGTCATCCTTGCTTTTGACTTGCTCCCTCCGAGCTGAGTCTCAATGAGCAATTTCAGTGTATCATTGTGGAGTGGTTTCAGTTTAAAATCGTTCATTCCAACTTCTTTCGCTCGCTCCTGATCTCCTCCATCATTGTTGCGGTAGGCAATCTTTTAAATTTTTCGAGAGCGGGGTCCTCGGCTTTGCG
Source organism: Phymatotrichopsis omnivora (assembly GCA_016880775.1). NCBI lineage: Eukaryota > Fungi > Ascomycota > Pezizomycetes > Pezizales > Rhizinaceae > Phymatotrichopsis > Phymatotrichopsis omnivora. The sequence continues at coordinate 3,104 of JABYPW010001251.1, forward strand.
AATAATGGAGGTCGCTTCGTAACCGTCCAGGAGGGGCATTTGCAAGTCCATTAATATTACGTCCACTTCCATAGTACCGCTCTTCAATTTATTGATTGCATCCTGCCCGTTCACTGCCACGAAGACATTGCATCCCATTTTTTCTAACCTCTTCCGCGTGACTACTTGATGCGACCAATTGTCCTCGACTATCATAACGTTAACGCCTTCTATGTTCATAATTTCGTGCTTCACCGCCAAGTCTTCCTTTATGGCATTTTCCAATTCATCTTGTCCTATGATTAGACCCATGGTTTTGGAGAGGGTGTCTTTTTTCTTCGGAACTTTGACATTGGTATTTGGTAGAGGACGAGCACAAGGAACGGAGAACCAGAAGGTGGAGCCTTTACCTAGATCAGATACGCATCCAATGTCCCAGTCGAGAATATCGGTGAACTAAGAGTTATTAGGAGAAATTTTTAATGTTATGAGGGTGAATGAAACAGACGCTTTTAGCGATAGCCAGACCGAACCCTGTTCCAGAATGCCCCGTAACCATGTCAGTGGCAACCACTTCACCAAACGGTTGAAAAAGCTTTTCTATATTGTCATCCGAAATTCCGGCACCAGTGTCCTAAATACCAGCAATAAGCCATCAAAACGTTCCGCAAATCGGCTTGAAATACATACAGTAACCTCAAATTTTGCACTTAACGAATTATTTTTCACTTTTATCGTCTCTACCTTCAACATCACTTTGCCTTTGGATGTGAACTTGAAAGCCTATTTCAGTTAAAATATAATCCTCACATTCTAATCAATTTTACGACTAACATTCGACACCATATTGATAAGTATCCTTCTTATTTTGCCATCGTCCCCGAGCAAGAGTAACCTCCCTCCATCCTCGAACGCGCTTTTAATGATATTGCTTGTATCAACCTCAAATTCGACTCCTTCTTTGGACATGGATTCATCAAATAAGGCTTGGATATCTTCAACAAGATCCTGGAGTACGAAGGGTTTCTTCTCGGCTTGGAGGTCGCCAGATTCGATTTTATTAAAATCAATCAAATCATTAACCACGAGGACTGTTATTCATGTCAGTTATGGTCATGCTAATTGTCAAGACAAAAAACCGATGCGTACGAAGAGAATTAACAGAGCTAAAAATTTGTCGAACTAATAGTTTTTGCTCGTTGTTTACTCCAATCTTGTGCAGAAGCTGCAATAGACCTATGATTCCCGCAATAGGCTATATAACGAATTAGCACTACAGCTATATTCTTACAGTAAACGAATAAGATAAGAAAACAAGTAAAAAAAGGTCCAAGGAGATCCGAATGATCAATAGTGAACTGGGTAACCATGCAATACCACTCACGTTTTCAACGCCCTCGAAACATTCATAAGGAAGACCCTCTTCAACTCCTATTTTTTCTAAACCTCGCTCTGCCTTCTAGCCCATTCAGATTGGTCCACAACTACCGCTAACGCCGCAAGAATCCTTCTTCCTTTTCGGGGTTCTCCCACAGCGGTTTCCCTTTAAGGTCAAGTACAAGAGGTTGGCCGTTGGAATACATGCCAACCGTTTGCATCACAGGTTTCTTGTGCTTAAGGAGCTTATTTAGAGCCCATTCTTCGAATGGCAAACGCTCCGAGAAATCGGGTCGGTATATATCCAGGCGCGAAATCCAGTCGAAGCCCTCAATTTATCCGGTTAGTAGACTTCAATAGAAGTGTGATTAGAAAAAAAAAAATGGAAGAGGGGAGGGAACAACCCAACACTGGCCTCGAGGTTGCCTTTCCCCAGCGCCGCCTGCATCGCCTTATTCGTAATAACAATATCACCATCCGGAGTCAAACATAAAAACGCGTACTCCATTTCATCCAAAATCAAGTCCTTGAGCTTTGCCACTCTCTCAACGACATTTACACCCAATTTTCCGACCTCAGCCGTGCGAATCCTAGATTTGCTTTTTCTTTCCGGTTCCGAAGAAACTTCCGACTCAACCTTCCCATCTTCATCGTCATCAGAACGAGGTACGATGCAAAGAGCGGTGTATCCGCCACCGGCTCCGGTGCTTGAAGAAATACGGTCAAGAACGGGAACATATAAAGCAGCCTTGACAAGCTCCCCACTTGTTTTAGTAATGATGACGGGAATCTTTTCCTTGGCGATACGTTCGTCATCAGGGTTATCGTTGTTTCCATTTTCGTCATCTTTACCTTCTTCCTGTTCTCCATAGTAATCATAATCGTTTTTACTATGACCAGTATTATAGAACGCTGAATAGTCTGCGCTGCCATAATTTGTCATTTTGTCGTACGCTTGTCTCTGTGCAGCAGCCTTTCGCAACTCATTTTTGACATTCTCGAGAACTTGCGCAAGTGATATCCATTTTCTGATTTCCGTTCTCGCAAGGTCAATAGACAAGTCTTCTAAATTTCGCCCTTCAAGGCCATGTTTCGTGTTAGGACGCGAGGGACGGGAGCCATCAGAAGCAACCGAGAATCTTTGCTCTTGGTTTTCAAGACCTTGGTTTCCTAGGTCTCCGCTATCGGGAGAACCGATTGAAAAAATATCCGCTTCACCAATAATTGTCGTTGATAACAGTCGAGCTGCTGCCTTATTGGCGTATAAGATCGTGTTGTTGTCCGTGAGAAGTAATTGAGGGGAAGGTGAATTATTGAGGAGTAGTGTAGCTGTTACACTGGTGGGAAGCTTCGATGGTTCTTGCTCTTCGATGCTTCCGTTTCCTGCCGCATGGTCAACAAGAGAAGTGCGAACCCTGTAGCCACAAGTGGACATATCGTCTCGGCAATTCTTAAAGTAATTCTTGACGGGGTGAGTTTCGGGGTGGTGAGTCTTGAAGTAGTAAATCTTGGAGTAGTAAATTTTGAAGAAGTAATTCTTGAAGAGGTAATTCTTGGAGCCGGAGCCACTTCCTCGAGAGGTTTGTTGTCTTCGAATGGGATGCAAGCCTAAGGAGTTATATTAGTTGTCCATTGCAACAACTTGTGAAGAGAGAAAAAAAAGCGAAGTTAACAGAACCTTCAACGCCCAGGAACACATTGCAAAAAGAATGAAAATACTCGATAAGAATAAGAACAAACACGATTGAAGACTGGCTGGTTCAATAACAAAGGTTTGTAGCTATAGTTCCAGAAATGCAAAGCAGTGAGTGGAGGGGAAATGAAGAAATTACTGAGTTGAGGCCTCGATAAGAGAGAGTTCATAGGCGACAGGCCTTGAGGACGAGGACATGGAGTAAAAAGAGGGTACTTTCTACAGATAGGTCTCCCTATTACATATAAGAGATACAGAATAGAGGTTGTAGCGAGGTAAAAGCCCAATCTCTATGAATGACGCAGTCCTCTCAGGCATGTGAATAAGAATGGCAGGAACATGACTAAGGCCTCACCTTCCGTTGTTTGTTTCTACCGCCCGTCACTCCTATTCTTTGCCAACAGCGACGAGTGCACTGAATTTGCACACATGAAATCTCCCGCGCACATGAATAGCAAACAACGTCTTCTTCCCTATCACGTCGTTGATGAATTATAGCTTCTTCGAGTGATAGCTCATGATGAAAGCGGCACGTTTCAAATACGCGACAATTTACATCCAGCTAAAGGGAGATATCCATGACCTGATCCCACTTGGCAGCAATCAATAATTAGTCGGGTCTGTATCCATTTCCGTGGAGATAAAGGAAGCCGTCTTTCGGACTGTGTTGCCTTTTCTAGTGCACCATGCGAGTTATCCAATTCGTCGAGCCTTAACTAATAAGAAAAGCCGCGTGTGTGCCGGATTCATTTATCCGGTAGAGAAGGAGAGTTAACGTTGGCACCGCGCTTTAGACAGGATTAAAAATTGAGCTGGTGACTTAATGTTGGCGAGCAGTTATCTGTGCGAAAGGAGTGTTAGGGCGGCATATACTCCTTCCTCACCCCCCCGCCATCGCCTTAAAATTACCGGAATACTGGTCTATGAACAATAGTTGCTATGTTGTCGTCGTCAATGCACGATCCTTGGCCTTCGTTCCGGTATCTGTTATATTTTCTAGTACACCGTGGAAAAAACATAAAAGGGAATATAAGAAGTGAAATAGATGAGGAATGGTGATAACTTGCGTATCTATAGCGTTTACATAGAGGGTAGAAACAAATATCGCAGTTAGTGTTGATGTAAGTATCCAACTCCACTAAATCACACACCATGCTCAACCAGACAAAGCAATAAAAATTAAGAAAACTCCTGTACAAGGCCAACAAAAAAAAAAAAAAAAAAAAAAAAAAAAAAAAAAAAAAAAAAAAAAAAAAAAAAAAAAAAAAAGCCACGAGCAAACCCAGAATCACGGTATCCATCCTGAGCTAAATCTCGATTCCCAAACCCGCTCAAAAAGGTAGATAAGCCTTTCAAAACAAGTGTATCTAGTTTAGCTCTTCAACGCCTCCAACCTCTCCCTCATGTCTTCCAACACCACATCTGGATCCTCGCCGACCTCGATTTCTTCTTGTTCCGGCATAGCCGGCACTTTTCCAGTCTCCTTCAGACGTCCACCCATGATTTCTCCGAGTACCTTATCAACCTCACTTTCAGCCTCCTCTTCGTCCTCGTCGATATCCTGCGACGTCAAAGTGTCGTCGACCATCTCCTCAATGATACCCGCCCGCACCAACTCCATGCTGAGTTCCCTCATAGTCCCAGTAAGTTCCGGTAGCCGAACAAGGCTGTTGACGTCTTTCATGACACTCGTCGAGGCTCTGATGCTGCCCTCGATTTTTCGAACGGAGAAGGCTTCGTTGACTTGCATTCCTACCGATTGAAGCTGGGCTTTCGCAGTCGCAAGACGGGAAGATTGGCGTCGGATCCGCACAAGTTCTTTTGCGAGCAGTCGGGTTTGAGAGACGGTGCTGGTGGACTTGGATTTGGAGGTTGATACGATCAGATTCTTAGTTTTGATTTCGAGGTTTTTGAGGTTAATGATTGCGCGTTCCAGCTCACGAGTGTTTCTCCGGATCAGTTGGTTGCACTTGCGAAGCTGTAAAGAAGGGATGAAAGAGTCCAGTCAGTTGAAAATACATAAAAGGGCTCACTCGCATTAACAAGAGCACCGCACATATACTCGGGCTGCGTGCTTCGAGTAGTGTGAAGATGGCCAGAGCGTACCTGCGTCGCGGGGTCAGGTTTCCAGAAAATGGCCTTGATGGATTCCATGGCTACTGAATGATCAAATGCTCCTGTGTAGCGTACAGAGCCGTGCAGAGAAGTTTGGCTGTTCGCTCGCTGGCGGACTGGGGCTGAGGGCTGTAAGGTTCACCTCTGCTCCCGGGGGTTCAACAAAGCTTGGTTCGATGCGTCGAATCCCAGGTTCGCCCAGCACAGCGCACGGTAGGCCGTGAAGGTATTCGGGAGGTAATGTTCGTACGTAAGCAACCAATCACATGACCAAATGGCTGGACGTCGATGTGCCGACTCATGTTCATTTTCAGCAATTAGTCATCCTACATGTTGCTTAGTAATAAAAAGTACTTGCAATAACTAATGCTGCAAACGATAATTGAACACTGGACCGCTCACTGGAGGTGAGCTATTACCTTGGCCTCTTTGGATGGTAAATCTAATGTACTTAAATATTACTATTAGGAGTCACATATTATCAGGACAATTTTTGTTTACAAGATGATATATTCTCTATGTGGTTAGTGTATATACACAAGATATGTCTTTGCTCTTAATTGAGTGTACATGCCCTGTCCATACAATAGTGACTGATAGGAAATCAAAATCCTATATACACAAGATGGCAATGAAATTCACAATTTCATGTTCATAACCGAAATATGTTGTTAAAAAAACTTAATCAGTTGACATTATTCATGAATAAAATGCAATGATGAGACTTGTAGTCTGCTGTATACTTATCCAACAGAATTTTTCATGTTGAATCCTGTCATAATATGCTTGTATAAGCTGAATGTAATGGTGATAAAAATTGGAAATCTCAGAAATTCAAACCAACTATGATGCTTCCAAAATAGTTTTTCACAAAGCTTTTAGTTTACATTCATAGTGATCTTGGCTAAACCTCTTTGCTATACTGTAGTATATCTCAATTGTTACAGGAACCTCTCCATGAGTTCTACATGCCAGTTGGCTATCCTACCCAACATCTCAAATCAACTTAGAGACATGAGCTGAAGATCAGGTAACTTGTCCACAAGGCAATTCTCCTTGTTATGTATAGTAAGCAACCATGAAGTAATTGTGATCACCTTAGACTCCAAACAACAAATATACTAAAAGATAGTAAGATATAATTTCAAAAGAGCTAACTGGGAACACATAGAAGAAAACACCAAAAACTGGTAACCCCCCCCCTTCGACACAAACAACCTAGATGAATAGACCTAGAATGCCATAGACAACCTCCTCAAAGCAGTAGTTTAAAAAGAAGCCCTCCCAAGGATCACCATCATACCTAAAGCAAAACCATGGTAGACCAAGGAACTGAGCGACAAGAAAAGACAACTAGGCAAACTAAGGAGAAAAGGATCTGCAAAGGAATACTAAGAAGCAAATAAGGAGTTCAGGCACAAGGTATTCGACACCAAAAAGGAATACTAGCACAAGTTCCTAAGCGAAGTCAACAACAAGGACCTATGGAAAGCCCTGAAGTACACCTGACTGGCTAGAGACATACCCCTCCCCCTGATAAAAAACATAACCTCCCCCAATGAAAAAGCATAGGCCCTGATTGAGCACTTCTTCCCAGCTAAGGAAGACCCCCTCCCCCCCCCACCAGAAGTTGTGAAGCATACTGAAGAAGAAATATCAGATGAAGAATTGAAATACGCCATCAAGAGAACGCTGCACACCACAGCACCAGGCCTGGACCAAATAGGGTACATGCTGTAGAAACACTTAATGAAGACAAACCCAAAGACTATCCCATAGATCATTCAGCTGCTCATACAGTATGGAGTATACCCCAGGAACTTCAAGGACACCCTGGGAATTGCCCTCCCTAAACCCAAAAAAGACTCCTACAAGAACCTGAATAGCTACAGATATATCTTCCTCATAAACACCCTAGGGAAGATACTGGAAAAAATAATCTTACTAAGGCTATCCTAATATGCCATATAGAACAACATGATCATGGACAAAAAATATAGAGCACTCCTAGGCAGATCTATAATAGATGCAATAAATGCCCTAAAACACGACACCTAGTGGGAAAAAAACCAAGGAAAGAAAGCAACAATGCTGTTTATGGACATCAAAAAAGGCTTCAATAGGGTCAACAAAAAGAAACTGCTGGAGATCCTGAGAGAAGGGCATACCCCAGAGTACATAGTAAGATGGACATGGTCATTCCTCAGTCAAAGAAGCATATCCTTCAATGATAAAGGAACATAATTGAGCACATCGCAGATAAACCTAGGAGTCCCCAAGGCTCACCCATCTCCCCCCTACTTTTCAATATTTACATGGCAGCATTGATAAGAGACAGCAGGGCAAACATCAGAATTTACATATATGTATACGACATATGACTCCTTTGCACTAGTGAAAGCTACCAAGAAAACTGTAGGACTCTGCAAAGGTTCGTAGAGGAAGTATTCAAAAAGAGGTTAGACAACCTTCTCCTCTCTCTATCCCTAGGCAAAATAGAACTCTAGTACATACTAGCTGAACTAGAAAATTGAATACTGGTCACCACCATGGGCGAAACTATACAACATAAGGAAACAGTCAGATAACTAGGAGTAATACTACACTGAAGCAAGGGGTACACCCAATACTGCCAACACAGAATTAGGATAGGCTCAATCTAGCCTTTTCAATATCAGCAGACTTGCTATAGGAGGCAAGGGCCTCAACATGCACATGGCCAAAAAACTCATCAAAGTGGTCATATATGTTATGAACACCGGTAGTGGTCAGCGTCAAGGTACCTGGACGATGCGCTATGATGGAGGTTACGCTTAGATTGTCAACATGTGAGTATGCCGTCTCTACCCTTCACTATTGTGTTAAGCGCTCTGGAGACGATCCTCTGTCATATGACCTTGTGGCGTGGCGTGGCATGGTGTGGCTTTGCCGTTAGCCTTGACTAAGCGCGGGAAGTCAGCCCCACGGGCACGTGATCGGCTATCGGCATGACGCGACATTGGCCTAGTCAGCCATGAGGTCATGATCGGGCGATCGGACTCGTATCGCGAGAGACTATCACTAATCGGGAGTGAGGCCCGAGAGAGTGGTAGGCGATCATAGTCAAATCGAGTATTAATTGCGTCCTGTCCATTCCGGACTCTTCTACAGGTTTCGGCAATTAAGAATCAGGAGATGGTCTGGACGGGTCTTAGTTCTTGGTGTTTCTATTTCCTTTGTCATCTCTTTGTCAGCTCGGGTGAAGGATGGGATATATAAGTGCGCGGGTGTTCTGTCTCGTTGTCTTTCCTTCCTTCCTTCTTTAGCACATAGCTACCTTGTCTTCTCTGCGAGTACCATTGTACGAGCCTTTTGAGTTATCTTCGAGCCTTAAAGAATATATTCGTCTTTCCTCGTCTTCAATACTTGAAGTCCACCCTGTTCGTCGTAGGAACGATATCTTCCAGTTGAGCTTTCGTTTAGCCGAGATATCTGAGTTTACTCAGTAGCATTTGCGAAGCGTGCCTGAGGTATCCTTACCGAGTCATATACGAACCATATAGGGTGATCCGTCACACTATATTCTTTAAAGAAGATGGCTTCTTCCTCTTCCGACGTTCCGATGCCTGATGCATCCTCTCTTGCGATTGTCGTGGGCACTCAGCTCACTAACCCTTCGGCCCGCACAGTGCGGACCACACGGTCAAAGGCCTCCAATGTCTCTATGCATGAGGAGGCCACCATTACCCTCACCGCTGCCGAGTTGACCTACGTCAACAAACACCAGAAGGTGGTAGTCGACAACTATGTCGACACGATCAAGGCCTTACACCAGGCCTGGCAGTTCCTCGGGGAAGAGCCCTTTAAATGGGCCTTGCAGGATACCGAGGAGGAGTTTCAGAAACAACGCGATGATGTGGTGTCCATCCTCTACGCCACCATACTTCTCCATCGCAACATCAACAAGCCCCTCCCCAAGCTGTCCGTGGCTTTTCCCCCATCAATGACGAGTCTCCTCCTGTCTGCGATAGAGCAGATCCAGAAGGAGAGGGACTCCTTTGCTCAGCGGGAAGCTGACTACACCAACACCCTGAACAAAGCCCATCAGGATGTGGTGCAAGATCTGAACAAGAAATTGTCAGATCTGAGATAACAGTTGGCAGACCAGGCTCTGCATTTGTTGGCTTCCCCAAATGAGCAAATCGCCACTCTGACGGCGAGCCTGGCCGAAGCAAAGGCCAGAGTAGAAGCCCTGGAGCAGACTGAGGTCTCTCTCCAGGCTAGACTTGGCGAGACAGAACACGAGGTTCTGCGCCTAAGGGCAGAGAATGAAGCCCTCTCTGCCAGGTCTACCCTGAGGAAGGAAGATGTGGTCAAGCTAAGGGAAGACCTTATGAAGGCCACTGACGACGCCAGGCTGTGGAAGGACTTGTACTATCAGTACAAGGAGCACTATGGCTCGATTGTTTCTCCTCCGGTGTCCAGGAACCCGGATGAGATCATCGACATAGATGACGGAGCAACTCACGTCACTGCTCCTCCTCCCAGGCCCAGAGGCCTTAGAATGGGTCTGCCTTCCTTTAGGCCGCCTTCCCGACCCATCTCCCCTACTCCTCCTCCACCCCCTGCACCTCGTTCTGCCATTGCAGGACCTTCCCAGAGGCACAGGGAGACCTCCTTTGCTTCCTTTGCACCACCTCCCCGCCCGACCTCTCCTCGTCCGCTCAATGAGAGTGATGTCAGGCGGATCATGCAGGAAGTTCTTGGGCAAACCGCCCCACCGGCTCCTCCCTCAAACCGCAGCACCCCAGCCCCGCCTCCTGTCCCGTCTGCCTCCTTTAAGGGTCCCAAGCCAGTGGATCCAGAAAAGTTCTCGGGAAAGGCTGAGGACATAAGGAAGTTCATCGAGCAATGCGAGAACTACTTTGCCCTCCAGTCACACGCCTTTCCCCACGACTGGATCAAGACCAGATTCGCCTCCACATACATGACGGGTACGGCGCGAATCTGGTGGCAAGCCAACTCGCACCGCTGGACCCAGCAGACCACAATCTGGGACGACTTCACCGAGGCCATAAAGACTTACTTTGGGGCCTTTGCCACTAAGCCGCAGGCCATTCGGGAGATGATCAATGCCAAACAAACTAAGGGCATCCTCTCCTACCTCACCCATATGGAGGCGCTCAACCAAGTGGTCCAAGGTGACCAAGAGTCCTTCAAGTTTTGGGTTGAGAGGGGCCTGAAGCAGGATCTCCGTCTGGCAATGGCGGCCCAGACCACCCACGAGACCCCAGCAGCTGAGTGGCTAACTCGTGTGGTTCAAGTCGGTCTGGCTATGGAGGATGCCCAGGTGGCCATCCAGGAGTCCCATAAGGGACAAACGACCAAGCAGAATACGGCCCAGCCCTCCTCCTCGAACAAGCCCAAAAAGACCCAGGACAAGCGTCCCTCGGGGTCCTCTTCCCAGGATAAAGGGAAGCTTCCTCAACTCACCGAGGAAGAGAAGGAGTGGGCGAAGAAGAACAAGGCCTGTCTGCGCTGCTTGTCCAAGCACCATAGTGTTAAGGACTGCTATTCCACGAGGAAATTCTCCATCTCCGCGGTCAAGATTGCGTCTACGTCAACTAAACGCAAGGCGGATGATGATGGGAACTCCTCGTCCTCGAAGCAGCAAAAGACGTCTGCAGCCAGAGTGGTCGACCTCCCGGACGACTGGAAGGATGGGGACGATATCCCCATGGTGTAAGTAGCCCCTCTCCCTTTGTGGCATCCCACGCCACCTCTCCCGTTTTCCTTTGTTCTCTGTTTCCTTTAAGACCCAGTTGGTTTGAGACGTTGAATTTGTTGCACGAAATTTCCTTTAAGACCATTGTTTGAAATTTCCTTTGTGCCTTTCTTTTACTAAGGAGCTGGTGTTCGCAACCATTGTTGCGTTCTCGGTGGGTGGGCCTGCCAGCACAGAGGCTAATGTAATTCATGATACTCATGAGTGATGTGTTATGACCTAATGTCCTTTACGACTGTTATGATACCCTCATGTATTATTTTCCTTCTTTTCTTAGAGGCATTGATTAGAGGTTTGTTTTCTTTTCTTTGCAAGTTCTGCCTGAGGAGGACCCACACCGGGTCGAAATGCGCTGGCCGTATAGCAGACCACCACTCTTTTCTGCACCCCCTTTGTTATCAGTTTCGCCTCCACCGCATTTCCAACTCCCACTGTTCGAAACAACCTCCTTGCGGACAAGACGTATAGCGAGCTCCGGCCACGAGTTTCCCGGGAGAGATCAGGGAACGTATTCGCTACCGCCAACATGTCAACCATAGTTTCCTCCAAAGAAGGCCCTGCCCAGGGCAGGTGTATTACGGTTCCAGTCACTTTGCGCTGGAAAACTCATTCCGTTGAGGGCCCCCAAGTACACGTGATCACAGCTACAGCCAAGCTGGACAACGGAGCAACCGGTGCATACATCTCCAATCGGCTCCCTGTCCCTAAGAAGAAACGGTCCCAGGCGGTCAACGTCTTCGCCTACGATGGTTCCTGCCGGCAAGAGTGGTATTACACGCCGAAGCTTCAAATGCAGGTCCTCAACCATCGCGAACTCATCGATTTCGACGTTGGCCCTATGCCTCCAGACGTGGACATATATCTTCCTGTTAAGTGGTTTCAAGATCATGAACCACAGGTCGATTATGACCGGGCTGTTCTCGTGGGATTCCCCTCCTCCAAATGCAAGAACCATCTTGTGACTCCTTCAGTCCAGATGGCCTCGGCATTTGAATTGATTAAGGACGACGACTTCTACGCCAACACCGAAGCTGTCGGTGGCGGACTGCTTGGGTGGGTGGACACCCTAGTCAATGAAGGAGTTGTTCGTCGTTGGTGTGCCACCATGACTCGAGCTCCAGTGGGCAATTTTGCTGAGCTCTTCATGCGGTCTTCCATCTCCTCGACCTCTGAAGGTGATAAGTGGGAACAGATCTATCCTGCTGTCTTCTCCGAACGCCTAGCCTCTTCGCTCCCTCCCCATCGGGAATGGGACTGCAAAATTGATTTGAAGGAAGGAACGACTCCTCCCTGGGGCCCGCTTTACCGTCTATCTGAGACTGAGCTCCAGGCCCTGTGCGAGTACCTTGATCGCATGATCAAGGAGGGAAAGATAAGACCCTCCAAGTCTCCCGCAGGCGCTCCTATCCTGTTCGTGAAGAAGGCTGATGGTTCCCTCCGCCTTTGTGTCGACTACTGGGGTTTGAATAAGATCATTATTTAGAACCGCTATCCTCTGCCCCTGATGGGCGAACTTCGAGACCGAATAGGCAATGCTCAGTGGTTTACCAAGCTCGACCTCAAAAACGGCTACAACCTCATTCGCATTGCCGAGGGTGACGAGTGGAAAACATCTTTTCGCACTCGTTACGGCCAGTACGAGTATTTGGTAATGCCATTTGGTCTCTGCAATGCCCCTGCTGTCTTCCAGGAAATGATGAACACGATATTCCGCGACCTCCTCGATCTGGGTGTCCTCATCTATCAGGATGACATTCTGATCTATGCCGCGACCAAGGAAGAACACGACCGCCTTGTGCATGAAGTCTTAAAGCGCCTGGACAAGCACAAGCTGGCACTCAAGCCCGCCAAGTGCGTCTGGGCGGTCCATGAAGTGGAATTCCTTGGGTTCATCATCTCCGACAAGGGTATTAGCATTTCGGAGGATAGAATCCAAGCCGTCCGAGATTGGCCTACTCCCACCACGGTTCGAGATGTCCGTTCGTTTCTTGGGCTCGCCAACTTTTATAGGGTCTTCATCCAAGGATTTTCGAAGATCGCGACGCCCCTGACAAACCTCACTAAGCAAGACCAGCCCTGGACCTGGGGGTCTCTGCAGCAGTCTGCCTTTGAGACCCTTAAGGCCCTCTTCACCTCTGCGCCCATCCTTGTCCACCATGATTCTCAAACCCCCCTTCAAGCCGAAACCGATGCCAGTGACTTTGCCCTTGGGGGCGTGCTGTCGCACCGGTTTCCTGATGGCTCCATACGCCCTTTGGCCTTCCACTCTCGCAAACTTGAACCAGCGGAGCGGAACTATGAGATCTATGACAAGGAAATGCTTGCAGTTTTCGACTGCCTTTACACGCAATGGAGACATTGGTGTGAGGGAACGGCTCATCCAGTGCTGGTAATAACGGACCATAAGAACCTGGAGTACTTTACGACCACTCAGCTCCTCTCCAGGAGACAGGCCCGGTGGATGGAGAAGTTGGGCACCATCGATTTCCAGGTAGTGTATCGGCCAGGTAAGTCCAATGACGCGGCTGATGCCTTGAGCAGACGTGGGGACCACGTCCCTACGGAGGGGGCACCGGAGCTCGGTCTTCTCTTCCTCA
>JABYPW010001252.1:0-16626 GCA_016880775.1 Phymatotrichopsis omnivora
CTTTTTTTTTTTTTTTCATTGAACCCACACCCTTACAACTCGTCATGAATATCCTGTAGATCAAACGAATCAGCACACTAAATCACGTTCGGTGGTGCAGTTAATTGTAACTTACATCATCAGCGACAACAGTTGGTGTGGCGTCAGCAGCACTCTTATCCCCGCCTGAGTGCTCAGCAGATTTCGTGGCATCAGAGCTTTTGCTCTCCACAGTGGCCTCTGAGCTCTCCTCGGGCTCGGGGGGAGGGGCCTTGTAAGCGTCAACTTTGTACTTTCCGTTGGTCTTGATGAACTCAGCAAGGTCCTCGACGGTACGAGCGCCAGTGTAATCAACAGGCTGGTCCTTAGCCCCAGCGGGAAACAATTTGATGGTGGGAAATCCCTGGATCTCGTCGGGGACGTCGTTGTTGGTGGCATCGACCTTGGCAACAATCACCTTCTCGGCGAACTCAGGGTTGTTGAAGTAAAGGGCGGCCAATTCCTCGTATTTTGGAGCCAAGTTCTTGCAGTGTCCACACCAAGGGGCATAGAACTCTAGAAGAACATCCTTGTCGTTGTTGATGACCAAGTCCTCGTAGTTGTTGGCAACAACGACATGCACAGGTCCCTCCTGCGTTTCAGGAATAGGTTCGGACTTGATGCTTGGAGCGATCTTGCCCTCGGAGAAGTCCTTAACGAAAATGGCAATCGACTCCTCAGTAATCTCCTTCGACTGGTCAAAGGGGAATTTCTGGTTCTTGGCGGTCTCTTGGATAGCGAAAGCAGGCCACTTGGCCTCAAGGTTAAGGTTGTTAGCGTGGGCACCGAACGCAACGGCGTCAATGGTAGCAAAGTTAATTTTGCCCTTATATTCTTGGGCAATAGGCTTAATGGCCGCTGTAAGTTTCTCCTTGATCTCATCGTTGTCGACGAAGATGTAGGCAAGCGGGATACCAGCGGCCATGTAGCCCGAGTAAGTCTCGGGTCCAACTTCACCGATCAGGGGGACAGAAGCAGTCTTGGCGAATTGTGTAATTTCCTCAGCGTCGAACTTGCCGCCGAAGACGTCCTTGCCGTCATCGAACGACTTGTAGAGAACAACAGCAGGGGCCTTGACACCATCGGCCTCAGCAAGCGCAGCGTCGTTGGTGGCACCGAAAAGGAAGGAATCACGGAGAGACTCCGCGACTTTGGTGTAGGTAGCATTTAATTCCTTATCGTCGGCATCGAAGTAAGCGACCAAAACAACCTTGTCGGCAGTCTTAAATTCCTCAATGGTATCCTTATCAAGGACGGAGACAGCCGGTAATGACTGCTTAATCATATACGAAACAATCCTACAGTGAAATTGTCAGCACCAATCGATAAGCTTATGTCAAGCTCAAAAAGTCACGGTTACATACGAATCGGACTTCCTCTGTCCAGTGTAGGGAGAGGCATTGTCAATGCCACGGAAGACCTTGACAGTAGGGTATCCCTGGACGCCATGTTTCTCGCACAGTTCGGTTTCAGCCGTACAGCTGCACCCAATTATGTTAGCGAAAAAGGTCAATTGCAGCGATCCGTTCAAGGTTGGTGACACGTACTCGACCTTGACGAGAGGGATGTCCTTCTCTTTCAGCTTAGTAGCAGCGTCTTCGTATTCGGGCGCAAGGGCCTTGCAGTGACCACACCACGGAGCATAGACTATGGGATTTGAGAATTAGCATTGGAAACTCACACAGAGTTGGGATGACCCTGGTGAAGCTAGACCCAGAGGAGAGCAGTAGCGCCCGGCGGTACACAGGAGCACGATGAAAACGTCAAAACTCACATTCGGCAAGAACAAGCGGGTGCTCCGCAATAAAAGAGTCGAAGTTGTCCTTCTGAAGGGCGTGGACGTCCGAGGGGGTATCCTCAGCACCAGCGATTGTGGCAAGCAGCGAAATGGCCACAGCGGCGAGCTCCTTGAATTGTTTCATGATGTAACAGTTTGAATTTAGGTATAAAAGGGCGGTTTTGAATTGAGGCTTGCCCTATGGAATATTGATGGAGATGGAAGGGAGGAAATAAATGTCGAAAACGAGCTTTGGGAGAGCGAGGAGCGACGTTGGAGAACAAGAGAGTCGGACGACCAGAGTACTTGAAGCGCACTTGGGCTAGCAGTGAACCTACAGCTCTAGGGATGGAAGGGTTAGGGGATTTGAGCCAAACAGCACTGTGATTGGTCCGTTTCGCAAAGGATACTGTGGTCTTTTTGAACGGCTGGGAGCCATCCTTGCAGTGGGGAGATCGTTCCATTCGAAGCCTACCGAACATCTGTCCTCTGTCCATTCTTCATTCAATTGCATTTCTAATACATGCAGCCACTGAGTTGATTATTACAATAGATGTGCAATGTTGCTTGTTTCGTGCCGGCAGATGTTGGATAACTAACGAGTAATACGCTCTGACGTAGAGAAGGGGCTATATCTTGCAAAGAACGGCGCACAGCAAAGCACTCGTCCACTGCCATATCTCTCTGCTCTCGCTCGAATTTCGTCCAAAGAGAAAATAATCCTCCGAATTGCATCGCCGGATTAGATACGCTCTCCAAGGCTCACTCCAGCTCTCCAAACCGGTCCTTTACCAGGCGCCGGCTGTTTCCTATTCAGACCCCAAAACGGCAAGCTTCAAAGGCAGAGAAAGAAACATCCCGTCATTTCCGAGGACCGACAAGAGCGTGCGAGCTCCAGCAATCTATATGTACTTAGTTTGTTACACTCTAACGGCGCATTGAAGCGGCAAGCCGAACACGCGTGATTACTCTGGCGGGTGGGTGGTCATTTAAAATATTTGGAGCCGTTTCCATGTAAACATTGTTTTCCCTGCGGCCTCTCGCAAAATAAAAAAAAAAAAAAAAACAATTGCAGCATTCTTTTTCCATGGCAATCCCAGATCAGCGTAGATTCGTGCACAGAAGAGCAGGAAAAGGACACGATTCAAACGATGTTTCGCCAGTTGCGGTGCAAACCACCTAAGGCCTTCCTCGTATTTTTGTGCTTGTGGGGGGTAGTGTGCAACATGTGCATGCAGGTACATGTACTTGGAAGTTTGTTGTTCCTAGGCAAATAAGAAAATATTTTAATCTACATACATTTACTTGCGTGCTTGGGAGCTAGACGTCGAGATCCAGGCCAGATTAACTACCCACGTAAAGCGGGGGCGCAGCCGGAACCATATACATGTATGTATGTGCATGCACGGCAGCTAATTACATATGTGACCATTTCAGGGCCAAACGTATTGGAACTCAACCTGCTCAAGATGGTACTTTACATTCATGTGCATGCACTTATTTGTGAGTGCGCTCTTCGAAGCGTCCTACATATCATTCGCTTATATAATTGGCGGCTCCATGGTTTTCTCCGCGGCCTACCCATCCACATTCGCGGTATACGTATGCACTGTACATTCTTTTCTTATCACTGGTGCTGAAAAACGCGTCCAGCTTCCTCCAATCCCTCCAATTCCAAATGGTTAGCCGTTATCGCAAATGCTTGAAACTTATCGCTGGTTTGCTTTGTAAGTGCTGCATCGCTTTTGAGGTTACTTTCAAGCTTGTGCTTTGAAGACGAACGTTGAACTATGTCCTCAATTGCGCTCACGGAAGGTTACTTGAGATCTCGATAAGTCTAGTTACATTGTAGTGCGAGAAAACTTATATCTAGGAATAATGATGATGATGACATCAGGTTTAGCGTTGCTCTTATATCTAAGAAGCTATCTTTTCCATTCAATAAAATTCGGAATTCAACTGGGAAGCATCGCAATTCTTCTTGCGTTCGCAGTACGAGTAATGGGTGTTTTCTTTTTCTTTGATTTCTCAGATCGATTTTGTCATTCGCACTTCTTCCATATTCGCCAACCGGCCGAGTACTCCGACATCCAGTCTCGGCTCACAAAGGATTGTTCCACCGAAAGACGAAAAAAAAAAAAAAAAAAAAACAAAGAAAAAGTACAAATAAAGCAAAAAGAAGAAAGAAGAAAAGCAAAGCAAAGAACGAAAAGAAAGAAATTTAGAAAAGAGATTTTTTCTAATAAACCAATGAAAGTACACCCATTACCATGACAACAGTTATCCATCATAGAATGGTAAATATTTTCAAAGCCCCTTCCTCTAGTGCTATTGATGTCAAAGAACATGATCAAAATCGTCACACAAATGTGTTACCAGACTTTTTCTTGCGCCACGCAGTTCACAGCCGCAATAAGCTCACAAACCTCCGAAACATGAACATTGCACTGCCTCCTTCCACAATATCCAACTCATTTAAATGTTTCAATAGTACTTTAAACCATATCACTCCCCAACGCATATTCGCATTCGTTCCCATTACTAATTTTATTTTTTATGTTACTCCTCCAAATACCTGAAATCTGAAAGACTTCAGTGGAGAAATGATTGAGATATTTTCCAGTCAACAGCAACAAATTGACCCCATGGCCATAAATTTGTAGTCAGCATGGCAGGATGGTTTATTGCGTCTAGGATTTTTATTGGTAGTGTATCATGAGGTATCATTCGTTTTACCCATTCTCCGCGATTTTGCAAATTTTGAACTATGTATGAGATGTCGGGTTTTAAAGGCTAGCAAGGCATCAAATCGTCGGCCAGCGAGTCTTCAACCCGGCTAATTAATCAATAAACACCAATACTACATCCAAACCCCTCTAACACATTCAATAAAACCTCAAATCTGCCTTGAAAACTCAGATTCTCTCTTACATCATACTAGGTTGCAATATCCTAGGAGGAATGTACTAGTACTAGTAC
The DNA here is from genome assembly GCA_016880775.1 of Phymatotrichopsis omnivora. NCBI lineage: Eukaryota > Fungi > Ascomycota > Pezizomycetes > Pezizales > Rhizinaceae > Phymatotrichopsis > Phymatotrichopsis omnivora. Next base: position 4,775 of record JABYPW010001252.1, read on the forward strand.
TCTACTTCAGAATCCGCCTCATTACCTCTCCCACATTCGACATATGCATGCAGCCAGGCATGTGTAACGGAACAGCCCAACGTGACGAGGCATAGTTATGGTCTCAACAACCCTCCATACAGTGGGTAAGAAGCCACTCATACGTTAAGACTACCGTAAACGATCAAAGCCATATCTAAAAAATCCCCGCACGATAATCTCGTCGAGTAAAGATCGACTCCCATAACCCCCAATAGCCTTGGCAGTCAATACTAGAATGCTAAGCCTCTTACATAGACAGCCACGAATACTTGCAACATCAGTCTGCCTTGTTGGGGAAAAAAAAAAAAAAAAAAAAGCAAAATATGGGGACCCCTCAATATATATAGTCAGCGATTCCCAAAGGTCACTTTCCTGTATTATACAAAGTTAATAAACGACCTCATTGTTATCTGCTATACATACCATAATCACCGAGACATCGAATCACAAGTAATCAACGTCATGGCCACCGTCGACGAAAAGTTTCCGCCATTGTCTTCAACGAAAACAACAGCTTCCGAAGACTACGAAGCTTCTCTAGCAACGACTCTCGTTAGCCCGACCTATTCTTACAAGACACTGATAATCACCAACATCGCAATTATATCTTACCCCTTCTCCTCCAATGTCGATACCTCCATCCTCGATTCCTCCCGCGAACTCCTCTATACCTCTCGAAAATTGTGTGGAACCAGCATCCTCTTCTCGCCTCAAAATCCCCAGATCGCGAAAACTACCTACACCCTTCTGCACAGTCCGGTGATCTCCTTTTCTCCGTCGGAAACGTGTACATATTCTCAGGAAGACATCAAGTTCGAGTGCAAGGGCATGTTTACAAGGGCCCAGACGTTTGCCACGCTTGACAAAGAAGGAAATAAGCTGAGTTGGGAGTGGAGTTATAAGGGGACGCTAGTGTTGACGAGGGAGGATGTGGGGGAGGTGGCGAGGGTTGAAAAGAAGTGGTGTGAGAAGGAGGCAAGGGTGTTGATTAGGGAGGGTGTGGACGGGGTAGGGGAGGTGTTGGTTATTGTCACGGCCCTAGTTATGCTGAAGAAGGAAGCAGATAGAAAGGCAATGGCGATCGGGATTGTGCCAGTGTAGGGGGTTGTTTAGTAAAACATGAGGAATGATGGCTGATAGAGGTTGGATGTGTGTGAGGAATTTGGGTTTTTAATGAGTTAGTGTTTTCTTCTGGCGCCAGTGGGATCTCTGTGGCGTTCGTGTTGCGATTTTCATTAATTTATTTCTTTGGAGGGAGTTGTATTTGTATCTAGATGGAGAAGACCGCCTCTTTCTTTCTTTCTTTCTTTCTTTCTTTCTTTCTTAATTTGCCCAAAAGCCTTTTTCTCTTATAATGGTATGATACTTTCTGCAAGATTAGTGTCAATTGAAGAAAACTTCAAGTTCTATGTTCCCGCATATTATTCGTCTTCAAAACGCGATAGTTCTCCAAAATACGCAGTTAACGCCTGTATCGAGTCGTTAGCAGTTTAAAAAGCAACATCAATGGCAAACCAATAAAATAAATTCAGTGTTATTTTTAAAAGAAAACGAATAACAAACCTTGCTTTTCCGTTTTGTACAATAATGAATTGCCTGTATTTTGTGACCATCCGGGACCAATTTCGCGATCTGGTTTAAATCCGACGTCCTAGGAATATATAACGCCAAATTCCTTGAAATCTTCGAAGCCTGCTCAAAAATGTATGACCTGCAATGCCCCCATTAGCCCATCACTCCTCACCTCAACATATCTCAAAAACATACGCCGAATACGGTTCCATCCTCTCCAAATCAAAAATTTCGTTGTCCTTATATCCCGGTCCTCCCCAAGGCGGACTCAAGAACAGTGCTCCTGCAGCTCTCAGCCTTTCTGTTTCCGTAACTACCAGCTTAAAAAAGTCGCTCACGATGAACTCGATCTTTTCCTCCACGCCGTAGATTCGTGCGTTATGCCGCGCACACTGGATAGCGACGGGATTTGTGTCGATAGCGATGACCTTGGTGCATGTTGGGGACAGAGCAAATTGAATTGAATTACCGCCGACGCCGCAGAACGCGTCGATTATAGTTGTAACCGAGGGAATGGCAAAGATGTGCTGCGCTATTTTTCTGTGGAGATTAGGATTCTAGGTAGAGTGTGTGAGAAAGGGAGCTTACGAAGCGATTTTCTCGGGGGTAACTTCGTACCAGGCGTCGTGCGTTAGCCATACACCCTCGTCGAAGCGGGTGAAAAGACGTTTCCGCTGCATCCAGTACCTATTCTCTTCAAATAAGCACCACGTTTCTTATACTTGGATCCGCTCGAAACGAACCCTAACAGCATCCCGGTGGGCGGAGCATCCTCAGTGTAGAGGGTTACGCCATTCGGCCGTTCCTCCTCGTGTTCACAGTCTTCAAAAGCTGATAACTGGCGCGTAATCTTCTCAGGTGGATACTCTTGGTTAAGGTGGTTGTCGTTGGTGCGGGGGTGCTTGCCTATGACCATGGTGAAGAGAGAGGCGTGTTGGTGAGGCTCTGGTGGAGTTTTTGGGTGGTGCAGGGCTGGACTAAGCTTTGCGCGGGAGCTTGGCAGGACCCGGCGGTTTGGGGCCTTTGAATAGGGAGTGTACTGCTGCATGTACATGTACTCAAGGGTCTTTGATGGAATCCAAAGGAGGAATAAGAGTAGTTTTAAACAGGAAGAACCTTTGCATATCGTGTCATTCTCATTTCATTTTATTTAATTTTTCAAATTCTTGGAACAGGCTTGACATACTCCCAATTTCTCGCGGGCCAGAGGATAGGAGCTCATTTAATCGGATACGACTTTCAGGCCTAAGGGAACACCATACTCAATCCATGTATGACATGTAACTTCACTTCCAGAAATCTTAAAAGGATGAAGCTACACGGTGTCGAAACTATTAATATGTGGTGAATGGAATGCCGAAGATTTAAACACCTCTGAGATCAAATAATATTCAATCCAAGAGATTCCTATTTGAAGTCTATGTGATTTTAAGGCCATTTCAAAGGTAGAGCTATTTGAAACTTGCCTTGCTTCCCTCCTGCCGTATTCAAAATTTCCGAGTGATACTCCATGACCTGCATCTCGAACAAATATGAAGAGAAAATTAGCTCGTTCCTAATATAACATGTTCAAAGCTGAATTGATGGTGTAAGTCCCGATTCTCATGTTCGCATCCCACTAAAAGTTAGGGCTTGAGATACGAGATGATTTCGAGCTGACGATGACAAAGGTAGTCCACGGAAACCCAAAAATCAATGTTTACATAAATTCTTCGTATGTTCCATGACATGCGGGGAAAACAAAGTCACTACTGAAAAAAAAAAAAAAAGTATAATTATGCCAGCAATATATTCCGACGTGGCAAGCCCTGTTGCTTTTCTTCATTCCTTACTTGATTCCTTCACCCACCTATTTACCATCTCTCTCGTACTATTTCGAAGAACTTCGTAACAGGCTCCCCATTTTTACCTCTTTATATACCAAGACATTCACGATGAAGTCATTCTTCGCGCTCACAATGGCCGTTCTCGTTTGCACCGGCGACCTCGTCTCGGGCGCACCCCAGCAAGGTGGCACTGGTCCAGTTTCGACTGTCTATGTCACCACGACTTACACGAGCACGATTTCCCGACCGACGACCACAGTTTCGGTTACTTCTTTGGGGAATGGTAACATGGCAATGGGTTCTTCCTCTGTTTACTACTCAACTCCCCCACAATTGACGGGTTCCTCGTTGGTTATGGGTTTGTTTTCAATTGGTCCTTCTTCGATTAGTCCTTCTTCAATTAGTCTTTCTTCAATTGGTTCTTCTTCAATTGGTTCTTCAATTAGTTCTTCAGTTGGTTCTTCTTCAATTGGTTCTTCAATTAGTTCGTCAATTGGCTCTTCTTCAATTGGCTCTTCTTCAATTGGCTCTTCTTCAATTGGCTCTTCTTCAATTGGCTCTTCTTCAATTAGTTTTCCTTCAGTTGGTTCTTCTTCAGTTGATTCTTCTTCAATGGGTTCTTCAATTTTTTCTTCAATGGGTACTTCGATGAACTTCCCAACGAGTTCTTCTCCAACGCAATACGGTTCCCTTATTTCCTATTCCTCGGCGCTTACTTCCAATACAACTTCAGGTTCTCCTGCGAATACCTTGCTATCGCCTTCACCATCGGTTACTGCACAGTTGGCCTCTGGCGGAGTGTCTAAAAGTGGTGTGGGGAGAGGGGTTGTTATGGATATAGCGGGACTTGCGGGGGTTACAATTTTTATGGTCTTTTTTTGCTGAGAGGTGGTACGTTGGGATTGATGTGATCGGCGTTGTGTGGGGGTTCGTATATTTGGAACAATTCTGGAGGGAGGTGCGAGTTGCTTATAATGGCTTGCGCTCTTTGGCTGGTGATATTTGTAGCAGATATTTCTCGGATCGGAGGAGAAGGGCGGATTATATATCTGGTAATTTCTAATGGGAGTTTTGGAATTACTGTGTGATCATTCAGAAGCAGCGTATTAATGTAACGAAGGCAAAGAAGAAAGTTTATCAAGATACAAACTTATTGTGAGAATATTTACGTAAATAACGTTTTCGTGACGTCTATGAAGATTTGTCATTACGAGTGATCTTCCGTGACGTGAACTTACGCTGGCGAAAATCCGAGTTACATCTGCTCCGTACTCGATGAGTCGTTCAAATTAATCCATACAACTTCACCACTAACAAGGATAAATAAAGAGTCTTCTACGATAAGACTAAAAACGTGTCAAAAAGAAATAGAGAAGAGAAATGATTCATTTCCAACACTAAATCCCAGACCGAAAACGGATATCAGGATAAGGCTGCATTACACGCCTACCATCATGTCATCAGGGTAAAAAAGAAACGAGAATAATTTAACGTCAAAGAGAAAGATAAACATGCAATGAACTACATATAAAATGTCGACAAATTCTGCTTTCAGCCATCAACCCAGGTGCGCCTTATTTAAACCCCGTACCAACAGGTTAAACATCAAAGAATCTCTCAAGTTAAATAGAATAGGGTTAAGTGAAATGAAAAAATACAAAAATGCAAATGCTATGAGTCTCCAATGAAATTCCATCCAACCCAATGACAGATTATCACTCTCGATAAGCCAAAATTCCGCGGCTGCAATTCCTCCATCAATTTCCTCAAACATCCGCTGCAGAATCCTCACTCGTGCCATAAACCCTCGCAGTACGTCATCGTTTCCGGATCTGATGCTCACTAATAGTACTTTCGTCTCACCACCATCGGCTGGGAAGATCTATGCGTCGAAACATAAGAATGCCGCGGCGTGTGCGAGTGCGAATGGTAAACATGCTTTACTCTAGTGGTAGATCCGTGTGAGCTGGGAATATAGCTTCGTCTGGGATATTCGTCCCTCAAAGTTCGGCCATCGCGGTAGATATGGACTTCTCGTGTGGGTATGCGATGGACGTCGTCGTCGCGGGCTATCAGACACATTTTGGTATTACCCTTTTCTTTCTTTCTTTAATTTTTTTTGTCGGAAGGATGAGCGATTAAGGAAGCCTCGTAACTTGAGCAGGAGTAAATGGGTTTTTATATAGCTTTGGTTTTAAATTATATTTAGCCTTGATAACTATCGTTCATATATTGTAATCGGAAACGTACCTTGTAAACAACGGAAACCGACAACCTGCGTTATTATCACAGTCTCGTATATGCCTCAGCCACTAGCATCAAAACTCACAAATAGGAGCATACGGTTGGAAGACGTTCGTGATCAGATGGGGCATTAACCTCCTATTTATGCCACATTCAAGTTTTGATCCCCCCATCATCCCCGCATCAAGCAAGGCTGACGGGGTAAAAAAATAGACTGCAGATTGCTATGTCATACTCTTTCTCAGACCGAATGCAAATCAAGGTCATTGAGATGCGCATTTGAGGGCTTTAAAAAAAGAAGGATAAATCCCAGTTCACGCTGTTCTAAGAGGAACGTCATAGTATAATTGCTTTTTCTGGTGATGCATCCTAGTTGAAACATGGGTGTTGATATCGTTTCAACGGCCAACCATTTTCCAAAGACCGGTGCCGAGAACAATCGATACAGATAAAAAAGAAAATAGAGTACATTTGGATAAGATATCGTTACACCTAGATTTTGTGCCGCTAGATGCACAACGGCGACGAAGTTATGCGTCATATTTTCTTGAATTCTCGTATGCCTCTGCCTTATCGTTCCAGTGCCGGTGGTGCTAGCTACATGAAACATTGTGCATGGAATAAGCCGTCAGCTGATGCAATTTACTATACAACCCGTAAGCAATATACTACCGCAGATGCGTACTCTACTGCCGGGACCCTCGCTTATCGGATTGAACCAAGCTTTGATCATGGAAGCAATTGATTCGATTCCAATTCGAACGCTCTTCGAGTAAAGTCGTAGGATTAGCAAATAACTATAAACGGCGGGAAGCAAGAAACAAAACGACAGCAAACGAATGCCATTGCTCTTGCGTTGCTTACAATTATGGACCTTCTCCACGCTTCACATCTCTCAGGCAAGTACGCGTGCTTGCACAGGCACCGAGAAGCAGTTGAATTTTGCATGCCTAGTCCGCGCATGTTCCTGAACTTCAGACACAGGCTTCACGGCACAGGATTTTACTTCAAAAACATAAGTGGATGGCATTCTGCTAAGTCAAGCCTTCTGGACGGAAAATACGGTTTACAAGTGCATTTGGGATTCAGAAGTACAACAGCATGTTTTTTTTTTTTTTTTTTTTTGCGGAGAGACCCTTGGAGTTTGCCTCTTCTCCTTCTCTTTCTCTACCTTTTCTTTAGTTTCGGTGCGCCGCTTCCGTTCCCGCCTTTCTACTTAACCAAGCACGCATACTATCGTGGTTACGATTTTTCATTCTGTTTTCTGGGTCGGGATACATGCAATTGAGGTGCGAAGTCCTTGTCGCTAGCGCATCGAGTTTCTCATTCTAATGGGTCTTTCTATGCCTTAGCATTTAATTACTAAGCTTTACCTTCTTTTTCTATCTTCATGACTTTTTTTTTTATATATATATATATATATAACTAAGATTTCACTACAAATAAACTTGGTTTAAGAATAATTGGATCCCTGCACACACAATCGAAGTTAGGAAGTATATTATCCACGTGAAAGGAGCAATATATTCTACAGTAAAAAAAAAACCAAAAAAAAAAACCGTCATTTCCGTTAAAAATTCCACCGAAAACATGCGAGAACATGTAGAAATTAAAAAATCGAAACATACCCAAGAAATATAAAAACATGCAAAATGAGATGTCAAGAAATGGTATGAACAACCTTTGCAGAAGCTCCCACAATAACTTATTACTTTCAACCCCAAAAACACCGCCTGTAGAAGAAAAACAAAATCGAAAACATGTCCCTGTCCGTGTCTGGTCCTCTGGTCCGCAGTAACTCCTCCCCTCGGCAATTATCCGAACAGACCCACGTTCTCTTCGGTGGCCCGCCGCAAGAAAAGAACATATATACGCCTCCACTTCCTAAATTACTCATAAAAACGGATGGGCGACCGGATATATTTCTACCTCAGTCCCCCCAAATTCGCTTCCCCTCTTTTCCCACAAAAATTCCGCTAATCGAATTTGGGCCTATACCATGGTCCATTCCTCCTGTCGTTTTTGATTGAACGTTTGATCATATCTTGATGAGCTTGGTGGAGGTTGCTGATATTGATAGTGATTGTTTTGAGGACCGTTGTATCCAGTATGGGCGGTATTCTCCCATCCACTCTGCGGTTCCTGATAGTAGGGGTCCCTATATCCCTGGTTATATGTTTGATATCCCGGGGCTTGTGGTGCCGCGTTGGGATATGTTGGCGAGACAGGACTGGGATTGCGTGGAGGAAGATGGTCTCCGTAATAAGCTTGCGCTTCACCGCCATAGCCACCAGGATAACCATACGCCGGATCACCGCCATATCCATTCGCCGGCGATGGGCTTCGTCTCGTATTGCCACCATATGCTTGATTGTCGGCCAATCTTCCATGGATAGGACTATGCGCTCTCTTATATTCGCCGCTCACCGATGTCATTTCGAGTTCTTCCTTCAGGTCCACCTCGTACCGCTTACTGCTTTCTAGCGAGGGCATAATTGGCAAAGCGTCGTCCGAACGCTCATTTCCTTCGAAGTATGCATACTTTGGTGGTTCATTGTACCCGGGTTGCTGCACAACGACGGGAGCTGGACCAATTCTTACTGTAGTTTCTTTGGGGCGGCGACCACCACAGCCCCCGCAACAGCAGGAGCAACAGGCATACCCACAGCATATACAGCGGACGATGCAGTATAATGTCGAGAAGACTACTAGGCCGGCGATCACGCATCCTACAATGAAGACAATTCTGGGAAGAGACGAGCGTTAGTTGGAGTTCGCGATGCACTTTGGATGTCGCATGGGTTGTTTATGAACGCGGCTGCGCCGGTTGATACTCACTTGCAGGCACTCTTGGACATACCTATTTTAAAGGATAGTGGTTAGAAATGGTTCCTGAGATCAAGACCTACAAAGAGTCCATCTGTAAAGGGTAATCGCCGATATGAAAAGTAGTGGCTCACATGAATCAAAGGATGTTAAAGCGCTGGAATAGCTTGCTATTTCATCTTGAAGATCTCGATATCGCAGAATACCCATCGTGGCGTGTGGTACTTTTATTTCGAGGCGAGGAGAAATGTTGGGTGCTGGGGAAAACCGACGTGGTAAAACTAGGGCGGGCGGTGGTTATTTCAATTAATTGTGGTGGGTGTTTTGCCGCGACACTTCGAAATAGAATGAGTGTTAATTATTGGCAATTTGGAAATGGGAATCGGGGTGTTTGAGACTCCTTGAACGCAGCCTCACCAGGAATCGCGCAGCCGGATCCAATCAACAAACAAATTAAAAAACAAAGGAGAGAAAGGTTTCCTGGAAGCAAGGAGACCAAAAAATAGTAAAGAGCGACCGTGATAGGTTTTTGCTGGCTGGCAGCAAAGTGAAAACCTAGGGAGCGAGTGACTACCGAGATGGGAGGGACATCAGCGTTGCGATGTTACAAAAGGGCCGATTCGACGAACGAGCAACGGCGGCACGATGGAAGGACTGTAAATGTAGTACGGACAGACGGCAAAGACTGTGGGAAGGTTGAGGGGTTGGCAAGTAAGGGTCGTGAATCTCTAACTCAGAGTCCCCGACGTTTGCATAGCACAGCTGCGGAGTTGTTGCGGTCCCCGGGACTCTGAGACCGTCGTTCAGGGACTCTCGCTGGGGTGCCCTGAAATTGAATTTGTTTCCTAATCGAATCCTGGTGTCAGGACGATCTGGGGTGCTGGCTGGTATGTACCCACCTTCTCAAACAGGCTCTAGCTGCGTGTGGCCGCCGCTGAATGGTGTTCGGATCCAAATGAACGAGCTGGGTGTGAGATGACGTCCCGCTCGCTTACGCTGTCCATTCGATACCTTTGAAGCAGAGATCGTGGGTTCTTTTGCCACGACTGCTTCCACGGCGCGTACTAGTGTGTGTGTGTAATTCATTTTATTCTGGTACTAGCACACTACGCCGCATATATATATACATGTATATATATATGTATATATACGTGCTCTACCCAGATGCTGTTTCAACCGTGATTCATTTGGTGGGCATATGCTTTGCCCAAGTAATGTCACCGATTGCTTATGGATACATGTCCGCAGAGACGTGAAGTTTTGGCGTGGCATAAACCATTTCCTCGACGAGATTCCACGTGAATCGACGCTTATCGGACAATGCTACGTGTGAAAGGCCGGTTTGCAGACAAAAAACAGCGTTACGGAGGCTTTGATGAGAGATGTCGTTTGGAATTTGAATATAAATTAAGTGACTAACTCCGATTATACAAAACAAAATAGAAGGCCACACGCTTTGCGACAGGTGGATCACAGATCCTTTCTCAGTATTCACGCTTTTCATCCACAGCACCAGGAAGCAAAAGGCTGTTGCTGCGCTTTTTGAACACGGTCTTCGCAATACAATGCCGGTGCAGAGTTGGCGACGTAAGAGAGGGATGAAAGATTGGGAAGAGGCGAGGTGGTCGCATGGGGGCAGAACCATTGATGCATCCAGTAACTTACTGGACTTATAACTGCTAAGTCATGCCGTCTTTTCTATATTTGCAAAGCGCCTGTTACAGCTAATAATAACTTGTCTACATGTATGTACCACCAAAAACTACCAGGGTACGGAAAAAAGTGATCGCAATGCATGAGTGGCGAAGTCACTGCGCCTGAGTGGATGAGTGACTTTGCCACTGCCAAGACGGGGTCATTTATTGTTGTAACCAAACATACATATATGTATTCGGAAAAAGATATGTAAGCGCCAGTACATACTAAATACATACATGTACATATGTACAGTGATGCCAAATAAGTCTACGCTAGCTTACATAAACGAGACTAGGCTACTCCCAATTCCCTCCCTCACCACGAACCACACCATAAACAACCACAAATGCATGTACCATTTTAAGTTATAACTGAATAATTATTTTCCGTCATTCTTGACATAAATTTCTCGGAGTTTGGTGGTAATTTCAACATTAATTTGAATATAAATTTTCTTGTAAAATACCAGGCTTTTATGCGTTATCTGTTAGACCCACTGCTACTTCTAGGAAAATTAGGAAGCCATGGAAAATAGTATATGTTATAGACTACATATAATGTTTTTGTCCTCCAAGAAAAGAACTTGTACTCAGACTTGAGTTTTTTACTATAGGACAGTAGAATTAGTGGATATAAAGAGAGTGAACCTGAGAAAGCTATTAATTTCTATTGGAAATGACTAATTATTGAAAATTGAAGTCTTTTTACTTACCTAGCATTGAACATAGCACCTAAGAGTTACCATGGCTAATTGTAGAATATAAAGTAGATATAGGATGTAAACTACTTAAGTGACAATAAACAACAACAAATAATGATATTTTGGCTCTATAATTGTACTATTATACGTAAATTGCAAAACTTGGGGTTTTCCATGGCTCCAAGATTTTTTTAGAATGAGTAGTTTGCGTAATATACAATGCTTAAAATGCGAGTATTTTACAAGAGAATTTATATTCAAATAAATACTTAAATTTACCAAACTCTGAGAAACTTATGTCAAAAATGATGGAAAAAAATTATTCAGTTATAACTTAAAATGGACATACATTTGTAAATATCATAGTTGTTTATGGTGTGGTTCGTGGTGAGAGAGGGAATTGGGAGTAGCCAAGTCTCGCTTACGTAAGCTAGCGGAGACTTATTTGGCATAACTATACATGTACAACCACTTTTAAAAATTGCAGCTTTATTTTTCCAACCATGGCTGTCGTACGACCTCACTCGCTCGACAGCTCTTACTTCCAGGTTCACACAGCTCCGAGTTACAGTTCGTCGCCTGGAGTGTATCTATTTTACAATTAGGCATAAAAGCTCCCCTACCACTCCCTAATATGTTACACCGCGCATGAATTTCCAGTCATGGGTATTCCACGGTACCTAGTTAAAACTCGAAACTTCTCGGCCTTGATCACCGATCGCGAGGGGAGCATCCAGAGGGTGCTGATTGGAACCAACCAAGTCTGTGACCCGTGTTGAAAAAAAAAAAATAAAAAAAAATCGGAAATTTATAAACACGGACAAGCAACCTTTAAAACAGATAGTTGCCTTGGCCCCATCTTTTTTTGGTGGTGGGTGGCTTGGCTGCGCGAATAAATATCCCCCCCCGGCCATACACACACTCGAACCGAACCGAACCGAAATGCAATAGCACTGATACTACCC
>JABYPW010001254.1:0-16611 GCA_016880775.1 Phymatotrichopsis omnivora
TAGGGTAATTTATTTTTATTCTTATAGTCACATGAGGTACTATATAAAAGAACATCCACTTTCAGCTCTACTAGCTATGGTGTAATAAGAATACATCTCCTCTAAAATAAACAAAAGAGTAGTGCAAAGAAATAAAACATAAATAAACATAGTTTTGCAAAGCCAATATAAAAAGTCAAAAGCCAGTGTAACTTCCTCCTATAGAAAATCAGAAATAAAAGAATGTAAAGAGCAATTTAGATAAATAAACAGAGGTAAAGGTGATCCTGCATCAGGAGCTAGGCTTATAAGAGTACTCTAATATAGAAAGAACTTGTATAGCCTATAGGATAAGTACATACTAAGGATAGAAGGGGAAGGGGAATATGACAGAGGTCTACTAGGAGTGATAGACTAAAATGTTAAATTAGTAGGGGTGATTCCCTCACTTATTTATATTATCTACCTTTTTTTTTCTTCCTATTTTTTTTAAGACCCTATAAATACTAGATAATTATATGTATATATACTAATATTTATAATTTAAGTAATGCAGTACTACCTAATAGCAGTGGAAACAGAATAGGAGATTATTCTTGGTTGAACAAAAAATGGGAGTGAGGACTTAAGGGGAGTTAAACCTTCTTTAGGGGATTTTATCTATCACTTGAGGGACCTTCAAGAAGTGAGGCATACCCCTTGACCAAATCTTTAATTCTTTAGCTAGTGTTAATTTTTAGGATAAATTTACTTTACAAACCTTCAAGGGTTCTTATGAATTGGGTGTGGTAATTTCCTAGATAATATGATTAAGTTAAAAAATTATAACCTCTGCTAGACTAATTGGATAAACCTTTGATCATTTATATTTATTATATAATTACTAAGCAAATGCATGTGTATCTTTCAATATAAACAAAACAAAAAAACAAAGCATGTGTATCTATCCATATTTAAATTTCAAGCAATGTGGTGCTGCCCAGTAGTGGCAGAAATGGAATAGCAGACTGCCCTTAGTCATATAAAAATGAGTGCAGGCCTTAAGGGGAGTTAAAGTTGCTGTTAAGGATTTTATCTATCACTTAATGCAACCCTAAGAAGCAAGACGCTGGTCTTGAAGAAACCTTTAATTCTTTAGGCAGTCTTAAGTTTTAGGATAAATTTACTTTTCAAAGCTCTGAGGGGTCTTAAAGAATCGAGTGCAAAGATTTTCTAGATTAAATGTGTAAGTGGGTGAATTACTGTTTCGGACTAACTATTTTGATAAACCTTTGAACATTTACATGTGTTATATAATTATATACTAGACAAGTACATGTGTATCTATTAATATTTATAAACTCAAACGACACGGCGCCGCCCGAAGGTGGCGGAAAAAGAATGGCAGACCATATTTGGTCGCGTGAAAAAAAAAAAAGACTACTGGTATTAAGGAGAGTTAAAGCTGCTGTAGAAATTTTATCTGTCGTTTGAGTCATCTTTAAGACGCCAGGCAGCGGGACGTGTCGTGGGGCGGCTCTTAGAGCTGGACGTGGAAACCCTGGCCTTTAGCGCACTACTCAACCCTGACTCCCATGCCAGCGGATTTTGTGAAAAGAACAGCAGATTATTATGGCAAAATATTCCCAAAGCAGATTAGATTATGGCAAACGACCATTTTCTTTAGCGAGAAATTTTTTTTTTCCATCACGTCTGGAAAATACTTATAGTCGATCATCGATATCTATATTATCTATAACATCCATATTATCTTTCGCACCCTTAGCACCTTCAATCAACAAGAATGTCTGAGTCATCTATTAAGAAACGGCGATTTATTTACCGAGCTCAAAAAGGAAATCGAGAAAATGGTCGTTTGCCCTAATCTAATCTTAAAATCTGCTGCTTTAGGAGTTTTTTGCCGTTACATAATATAATAGCCGGGGTCAGACCCGATTCTTTGAAAACGACACAGGTTACTGCTCAAAAGGCGTAACTGCGTTTTCCGACGTTTCTTGAACGATTTTTCGTAACCGTAACTCAACGTTTTTGGACGTTTCTGCTAGGTCTGACCCCGGCTAATCTGCTGGTATGGGAATTTTTTTCGCAAAATCCGCTAGCATGGGAGTCTTTTAACGATTTTTGTCGTAGATATTTAATCGTTTTTTCCAGCTTTAATTATGCGAATGGGCCTAACAACTCCGGGAACTGTGTTAGAAAATTACTCGAGAATTGATCAAAGATAGACGTAATTGCACTGAGTTGGCTACATTTTACTTTTGAATTTAGTTTTTACCCTCCGATTTGAGGTGGTTGTGTGATCACCCATCTCCGAATTCCCGACGCCCATTTATTATTAACTATACCTCGCGATAGTTAATGGCTAAAGAGCAAGAGCTCTAAGTTGTCAGCAGTCCTTCGCAAAAAGATTCTGTAGTTTTAGCCTTCATGAATACTTACTTTGAAGGATGTGTTTTTAAATTACGAGTGACAAACTATGAACCATAGGCCTTTCACCACCATTTCCAAGCGCCGAGTCTCAACTATTTAATATGCAAAAATTTCGTTTGAAAATAAAACAATTTTAAAACAAATGACACCCTTCCCCACGACCATCGAGTTCTTCTTCCAGTTGCACTGCTTGATCAAACTTGCGTTGACTCCGATAAAGTCCTACCAAATACCTTCCTAACTGCTGCGTATCCGGATGCTGGACTCCCAAAATCCTCTTCCGACCGTTCAAGGCCTTAGCATAAAGAGGTTCCGCCGACTTCAAATCGCTCTTCTTGATATATAAAGACGCTAGATTGTTCATTGTCCAGAGCGTATCTGGATGTTCTTCGCCCAACACCAGAAACTTTGTCCGCCCCTCAAGTGTCTGCTTGTAAAGCTGCTCCGCATCAAGTAGTCGGTTCTGCTCTGTGTACGTCATGGCCAAACTGTGCATCGTTTGCAAGATGTCCTCGTGATTTTCGCTGCAATGCATTTTCTGGCTGGCTAAGACAGCCTTGAAGAGAATCTCCGCTTGGTAAAACTTGCATTGGAAACGATATATCCGGGCAATGCCGTGCATCGTCCGCAAAGTCGCCTCGTGGTTTTCGCCGAGCAAACTCTTTTGAGTAAGTAAGACTTTTTTGAAAATGGCTTCGGCTTCGCTTAATTTAGATGATTCTCCCAATGTGAATGCTAGGTCGTACGACGCTTCCAGCGTACGTCTATCCGTAACGCCTAAAAGCCTTTCCCGGCCGGCTACAACTTCCCTGAGAATCACTACACTTTCGGGTAATCGTCTCTGCTTGAGGAGTATCCATCCTAAACGCCGCATTGTTTCAAACAACTCGTCTTCGTTTTGGCTGTCGACAGGATTTCCGTGAGCCTCGATAACATCCCTATAAAGTGCTTCCGCCTCTTGCAAGCGGTAATGCCGCGCATACAAAACACCCAGATCGTGCATCGTTTTTAACGTTGCCTTGTGCTGTACGCCCAGACTCAGCTTTTGCGCCTCCATCAATTCTTGGTAACGCGCTTCCGCCGTGTCAAACGCTTGTCCTTCGGCATCGATTCCTTGCTCACTCATTTCCAAATCCACGACATTGCCACCACCCCAACTCTGCGACGGAATATTTGAGGCGCTCTGACTTTCCGTGATCCCCGTCGAAGTTGGAATCATCGGCGATTTTGCCAACTCCGGATTAGAGACTTCATTGTCCCTCGGCCGCGCATCTGGATTGTGGGTGGATATAATGACGCCGAAGGCCCCGGACGTGTTCAGTGCACCGACCCGTGTAACCAACCACCGACCAGTTTCCCCGGTCTGGGCATTCTTCTCTTCTAGGAGGCTCTGCACGGCCGATATTTGCTCCTCGTTTAAATCGAATATGTTTGGGCCGTTCGAACTGATTTGATCAAGAGAGCTAGGATCAAGCGGAATCATGTGCATTTGGTAGCTGACGCCGTGTTCGTGAGGATTCGAGGATGGTATCATGAAGTAATATTCATAACCGGAAGGCGAAGAGGGCGGCAAATGTGAAGCTGGATGCTCTGAATCTTTGGCGGACGGGCGCGACCGTTGAGTTTCTGTGGCAGTAGAATCTTGTACCTTGAATGTTAGTTTCCTAGCTTTTCATTTTATTTCCTTTTCTCTTCAATTAAGGGAAAGTAATCGTTGGAATACTGCCCGAGCATAGTTAACTAACCTAAGTTTATATAATTTTGTTTTAAAAGATCGATATCTTCTTTCAGAAGTTCATGGGATTGCTCCAAGGATGTGCACCAGTATCTTATTTTTTCGAAAATGTTGGCCGAATTGCCATTGTTCTCCTTTCTGAGCAGTTGTATAGATCCGTCGAAAAAATTGTGCATCTTATCGTAAAACGGAGGCTCCATACGCGCCTTAAGCTTCTTCTCCTGAGCTAAACTCCGATTCATGGTTTTGGAACAATTGGTGCTCGTTCACGTTGCATTCGCGGGAGAAGAGAATAATGGATGGTTGCAAAGTCTAGTTCTCATGAAAGGGGAAAGTAATCTGCGTAAAGTATACTGCAAGCTCTGGTTCGGCGCAGGGTAGTTATTTAGGCAGGTCAATCGTTTAACGAGATCGCACTTAGGTTAATGTTTAGGCCGCCCAAGTTTACCCCGCTTCCATGAACGCCAAGCAGAGCCTCAGATGGTCACCAGCTCACGTGGAAACCCTAGCTTCTACATAAGCGCACCACTCGACCCTGTTTTTATAAATATAGATAAATAAATACGAGCCTAATGGCAGGTCTAACAAATCTAACAAGTCTAATAACAGGTCTAACAAGTCTAATAACAGGTCTAACAAGTCTAATAACAGGTCTAACAAGTCTAATAACAGGTCTAACAAGTCTAATAACAGGTCTAACAAGTCTAATAACAAGTCTAGCAAGCCTAACAAGCCTAATGACATAGCAAGTCTACAAGTCTACAAAGTCTACTAGTACGCGGAGTGTTAGAGCCGGAAAATTTGTATGCCTATTTCCAGACCCACAGACAATATAAAATGATTAAAGCTTGTCAGAAATAACGATTTCAAAAGCAGCGAGCTCAGCAAGAAGATATTCCAAAATTTCCCAGTTCAAATTCGACGCATGGTTGGATATTTATCGCGAGAGGGACACCCTGACATGTTACGGTACCCGGTACTAACCGATGTAGGCTTGTATGGGAATGTATGTACTTGTGTATTCACTACGATACGACAGCCAACCAGTAACGGGACGACAACTGCCACTGCTTACATATTCAAAAGAACGCCGACCGTTTTTCGGAAGATTGTGTCTATATTACGAGGGGAAAATCTGTGTATGGGGAAGTCGGAAAGTCTGTTAAAGCAGGTTTGGAGTTGTTGGATGCGATTGACGCTGTTTTGTAGAGTACATGCTCTGACAACAGTTTGATATAGAGAATTGGTGGGAGCGAAGGGCTACGAGAATTGGTATAGTAGGTGGGATACATCCGTAACTTTTAGGTCTGAAATGGATGGACAAGTGGATAGAAAAATATTCAAACCTCTTTACTTACTCTTACGGGTGGATTCATTTTCCGCTGCCAATACGCTGACAAATGCGTCGTACCTATAGCTGGCGATGGCTGAAAAATATAGCCGGCGATAGCTCAAAAATATAGCCTGCAATAGTGGACAAAAGTCACCTAATTATTTACCTTTCGTGTTGTGTTTTTATCGTTTTTATCTTCGCTTACATGTATTAATTTTTGTTGGTCGTGTCAAGTTGTCTTGCATCAAAAATGTACAAATAACTTTGGTTCGAGTGTATCCTCAAAGTAAGTTTGTTGGGGTTTTCAATTTCGTCCGTCTCACGATTAAACTTATGCGCAAAGTAAAGTAAAAATGTTTCGGATGAAGCACTAGCAGTTTGATATCCTTAAGCGAAAATGTTGCACTGTTATGAGATTCACCACAATTCGTCTTGTCTCCTCCGAAATACTTAAAGGTTCTCAGAGGTTCTGGACTGTTCCGACAAAACTGGACACCGCTGGTTACCCCTCGGGGTAAGCTTACCCACACAGCCAAATCCAGCAACAACAACCATTTAATTATTACAATTGTTTAATGCCGAGAGGATGTACTTTAACCAATAATGCGTACCCTTCGACACGCGTCTATTACACATACTGTGCTGCTGAGTATTATTAAAAAGGAGTTTGATGGCAGAGACAATATGAAAAACTCGAAGAGAAAATATTTTATGATGATAAAGCTAAAATATATATATATATATATTTGTACAAATTTTAAGAACATCGATATATTTGGAAAGGTATAAGAAATATTAAACACTCCCTCCTGATTGAGTTCCGGACAACAATGAATGATTCAATAATTGTGCCAAGATAACTTTCTTGCAACAATGCTAGCGGTTTTCAAACCGAGCTCTCTTGTTGTGACCAAATCCTATGTCCTATTTAACTATAATTTAAGATATGCTATTAGGTTATTGAAATAGTACTCCCGGGTTCACATTTTATTCCCTGTATATATATATTAGGAAATTAACTATGAGTGTTAAGCTCGGATACTTTGTCCCTCGATTTCTCCTAAACATGTCTTTTAAGCGATATTTACATCTAATGCCAAACCTAAATGTATGCCAAGACACTTCTATTGTAACCTATGGCACTAAGTTGTAACTTGAATTTGTGACGCAAATGACCTCTATTGTATTGCTGCAGCTAAGCTACTAAGTAATGTAGGTGTATATATGCTTACTTTTTTTTTTTTTTGTTCAACTCGTGTAATTGTTTCTTTGTACAATCTATCGCGGGCGGGTGTGTATAGTTACATACCTACTTTTATACATTTAATGGTTTTGCACAAAGCAAATACACTTTGCACTCCAATTGGTCTAGTGTACCTGTACTCCTATACTCTATTGAGTCTTAGACAAATTGGAAAGTTTGGGATTTTTGCTCCTACAATTGACAACATTAATTTGTATTATATGCATAAATTCTATTTTCTATGTATATATTTTATTTTTTATATGAAAATTCTACTGTACAAATCCTACTGTATACATATATTAGTGAGTTATTTTAGTGCATGCAAAATGGTGGGGTTTCTTGGCAACTGCTAAGTAATTTCGATAACATTTGGGAACAATTCTTGTGTATCCATAGATAGTTGACTGCGAAGGAAGTACTAGGGTACGGAAAAAAGTGATCGCAACGCATGAGTGGCGAAGTCACTGCGCCTGAGTGGCTGAGTGACTTTGCCACTGCTAAGACGGGGTCATTTATTGTTGTAACTAAGTACACTAAGCTCTGCAATTGGTCTAGTGTATCTGTGCTCCTATATACCTCATTGAGGCTGAGACTGACAGGATAGTTTGAGTTTATTCCCCTTAGTGTGGACCACCGTTCTTTGTATTATAGATTTTAAAAGAAAACCAACAGAAATTTGCGATGGTAATCGTTTTTTCCCGGTTTCAATTATGCGAGTGTGGCCCAACAAGCCGCCACACCACAACACACTCAACTCCGGCAACTGTGTTAGAATGATGACGTGTGCCAAAAGAAAAATAGCTACCTCGGGTGATCGTGAGGAATAGGAAGAAGAAAACCGAACAGCCATCCACAAATTGAAGATTAATGGCAGGTGATGTCATGAGTGGTCCGCATTACTCGAGTAGCTGCATGCACACTTTTTCATTGGTTTATCATCGTGCGCACCGTTAAACGGAATTTGTAATCGACGGGAGTAAGCTGCTAATAAAAATTAGATATGGTGTTTGGCTATTGAAAATTACTCGGGGACTGATCAAGAGTAGATGTAATTGCGCTGAGTTGGCTACATTTTACTTTGAATTTAGTTTTACCCTCCGATTTGAGGTGGTTGTGTGGTCACGTCTCCGAATTCCCGATGCCCATTTATTGTTAGCTATACCTCGCGAAAGTTAATAGCTAGAAAGAAAGGGTTCCAAGTTGTCAGCGGTCCTTCGCGGGGGGATCCTGTAGTTAAGCCTTCATGAATACTTACTTTGAGAAATGTGTTGTTAAATTCTGAGTAACAAACCATGAACCACAGACCTTTCGTTACCCTGGTTGCCCCGCGTTTTCAAGCACCGCAGCCTCAACTATTTAATTTGTAGAAATTTCGCTTGAAAATAAACCAGTTCTAAGAGGACAAATGACACCCTTCTCCACGATTATCGAGTTCTCTTTGCAGTAATACCGCTTGATCAAACTTGCGCTGTCTCCGATAAAGTCCTGCCAAATACCTTCCTAACAGTTGCGTGTCCGGATGCTGGATTCCCAAAATCCTCTTTTGACCTTCCCAAACCTTAGCATAAAGGGAATGCGCCAACTGCACATCGTTCTTCCTATTATATAAAGACACTAGATTACTCATCGTCCGGAGCGTATCTGGATGTTCTTCGCCCAACACCAGAAACTTTGCCCGCCCCTCAAGTGTCTGCTTGTAAAGCTGCTCTGCATCAGGTAAGTAGTCGGTTCTGCTCTGCGTACGTCATGGCTAAACTGTGCATCGTTTGCAAGATGTCCTCGTGATTTTCGCTGCAATGCATTTTCTGGTTGGCTAAGACAGTCTTGAAGAGAATCTCCGCTTGGTGAAGCTTGGATTGGTAACGATATATCTGAGCAAAGCCGTGCATCGTCCGCAAGTCGCCTCGTGGTTTTCGCCGAGCATCCTAAACGCCGCATTGTTTCAAACAACTCATCTTCCTTTTGGCCGTCGACAGGATTTCCGTGAGCCTCGATAACATCCCTATAAAGTGCTTCCGCCTCTTGCAAGCGATAATGCCGCGCATACAAAACACCCAAATCGTGCATCGTTTTTAACGTTGCCTTGTGCTGTACGCCCAGACTCAGCTTTTGCGCCTCCATCAATTTTTGGTAACGCGCTTCCGCCGTGTCAAACGCCTGTCGTTAGGCATCGATTCCTTGCTCTGCCACTTCCAAATCCATGTCATTGCCACCACCCCAACTCTGCGACGAAATATTTGAGGCGCTCTGATTTTCCGTGATTCCCGTCGAAGTTGTAATGCAATTTTGCCAACTGCGGATTAGAGACCTCATTGTCTCTAGGCTGCGGATCGGGATTGTGAGTGTATATAATGACGCCGTAGGCCCCGGACGCATTCAGTGCACTGACTCCTGTAACCAACCACCGATCAGTTCCCCCTGTCTGGACATTCTTCTCCTCCAACAGGCTCTACATGGCCAATATTTGCTCCTCGTTTAAATCGAATATGTTTGGGCCGTTCGAACTGATTTGATCAAGAGAGCTAGGATCAAGCGGAATCATGTGCATTTGGTAGCTGACGCCGTGTTCGTGAGGATTTGAGGATGGTATTATGAAGTAATATTCGTAACCGGAAGGCGAGGGAGGCGACAAATATAAAGCTAGATATTTTAAATCGTTGGCGGAGGAGCGCAACCGTTGAGTTTTTATAGCAGTAGAACCTTATACCTTGGATGTTAATTTCCTAGCTTTTCATTTCCTTTCCTTTTCCTTTCAATTAAGGGAAAGTAATAGTTCAGATAATTTTGTTTTAAAAGGTCGATATCTTCCTTCAGAAGTTCATGGGATTGCTCCAAGGACGTGCACCAGGATCTTATGTCTTTGAAAAAGTTGGCCGAAGTGCCATTGTTCTCGTTTCTGAGCAGTTGTATAATGCATCGAGAGAATTGTGTGTCCTATAAAATAGAGGCTCCATACGCGTCTTAAGCTTCTTTTCCTAAACTAAACTCGGATCCTTAGTTTTGCAACTGGTGATCATTCACGTTGCACTCGCGGGGGAAGAGAATGGTTGCAAAGTCTAGTCTCATGAAAGGGGAAAGTAATCTACGTAATGTATAGTTACTGCATGATCTGGTTCGGCACAGGGTACATAGTTCTTTAGGCAGGTTATATATATAATCACTTAACGAGATAGCCACATAGTGAACCAATTGTGTCGAAACTTCATTTACGACACCGTCAACGGCGCTATTGAATATGTAACCTAGTAAATTTCAGTGTGGCCAACAAAGAACGAAAGCAGCGGCGCAGGGAAGAAGCTTGTTGAAGAGCTCGTTGTTGGCGGGAAGTAGGAAGAAAGTGGTCGAGGAGAAAGAGACTTTTGACCCGCTTAGAAGACTGGACGATACGAGCAAGTATTATGTTGTCCTGAAAACAGGGCGATATTCAACGGCGCCGTTGATAGCGGAGTCAAATCGGATGCGGCGCTGTTGAGAACGCCGTTGACGTGGACAGCGCCGTGAACGCGGTGACGACGCTGTTGATTGTATATCTCCTCGTTTTCATTGTTTCAAAAAATTATAACTTTATGTAACACAAGCCTCTTTTGATTTCTCTCCATATACATGTAATTTCTTTCCCCGAATTCAGCCACACTGAAATCCGGTAGGTTATTTAACGAGGTTTTGACACAAATCGCTTGCCATGGCTTTCATGAACGCCAAGCAGAGCCTCAGATGGTTACCAGCTCATGTGGAAACCCTAGCCTCTAGCGCACTACTCGACCCTGCTTTTACAATAAAATACGAGTCTAATAACAAGTCTAGTAAGTCTAACAAGCCTAATGACAAGTTTAGTAATATTAACGCTAATAACAAGTGTAACAAGTCTACAAGTCTAGAACCGGGACATCGTCTGTCCACCCCTTTCCAGACCAAACCACAGACAATAGAAAATTATCAAAACCTATCAGAAATAACAATTCCTGAAAAAATGAGCTCAGCAAGAAGATACTCCAAAAATTTCCCAGTTCAAATTCGACGCTTGGTTGGATCTTTATCGTGGGAGGGACACTAGCGTTCATGTTGTATGGTGAATAAGTGACTTTTATCATGTGACTCATGCTACTTTTAGCGGTACATGTAAAGGGATGACCGTCATGGGAAAAAAATTTCCCCTGGTCAGTAACCCTGCTTACAAATCCTTATGAAAGACACTGACATAAATTATTCATACGTAGCACAACATAACCAACGACGTGGTAACATTACTCTGGTTTAAGTTATTCAGATTTAACTATTATTTATTACTTTTTTTTTTTTTTTTTTCCCCCGCCTGGCAAGCACTTTTTTTTTCCCTTGCATAGTAAACCTATTAACGTAATTCACTAGGACGACACTGATTCCCGAGAGCACAATAATTATTCCACTTCTTTTGGTCCATGCTGAATGGCGGCAACAACTTCTTACGCTTTCTGACAAGGCTCAGATGCCCCCCCAAGAATTTGGGATTACCGGCCTCTTGTAGATTCTGTCTACAGTCGGAGACATAAGTACAGCACCGATAACGGCCTAAAAATAATCTTGAGTTACGAATGACGCCTGAAAAAAAAAAACGAAAAATCCTCTACCAAGCAAGATAGACCAGGAACATGAGAGGAGGTGGAATGACGGTTAATGCCCAGTTTATATTGCTTGGTAGAGGACCTCCAGCTTTTTTTCAGGCGGCATTCGTAACTCAAGATTATTTTTAGGCCGTTATCGGTGCTGTACTTATGTCTCCGACTGTAGACAGAATCTACAAGAGGCGGGAGTCATCTGAGCCTTTTTCAGAAAAGGTGAAAGTCATTGCCGCCATTTAGCATGGGGAAAGGATGGGGGGCTACGTATGAGCGCAAAGCATACTAGCGTTCCGCCGCTTGAATCGATCCGAGTATTTATCATACTTGGTACACGTGATTACGTGACATAAAGTGGTGTATGTTTTCAACTATGGAATCTTTGTACTACAATCATGGCATTGGTCGTGGGTGATCACAGCGGCAACAGATCAAGCTATAACTACCTGTTCTCGAACATAGCTAATCACGACCAACTAAGGTCTGATGCAGCAAAATCCAGCGTGTACTCGAAGTCCACAGCCACGAAGATGATCGCAAGCTCCAAATCCTCATCTACTACGACCGCAAACGTGAAAGCCAAGGCAAAGCTGTATGGCATTCCAGAAGATCTCGTCTATCAGTTCAAGAACCTTCAAGACTTTGAGGAGAAAGTCGATGAAGGTTG
The DNA here is from genome assembly GCA_016880775.1 of Phymatotrichopsis omnivora. Taxonomy (NCBI): domain Eukaryota; kingdom Fungi; phylum Ascomycota; class Pezizomycetes; order Pezizales; family Rhizinaceae; genus Phymatotrichopsis; species Phymatotrichopsis omnivora. The sequence continues at coordinate 11,986 of JABYPW010001254.1, forward strand.
CAAGAATTTGTTGGAGCGATCTTCCACCAGCCAACACATAGCGTTCCGGGGTGTCAGCGAAAGTACGCTGGCCTGTATTGATAAATCCCGCGCAAGATCTGGAAAATGCTTGCGCTTTACTCACTATGGTGGCGACGAGCTGCTTGTTGTGAAGATGATGCCCAGCGTTGCGCACGAGGCTGCACACTTTCAGTTGGCGATGGAGTTTCGGGATAAAGTAGTGGAAATGGGATTGCAGTATCAGCTGGTTGGTGTTCAAGCAACAACATTCCGGAACACCAGGAATCCCTCCACCTCCAAAGAAGGGGATAGCGGTTTCAAGCCGCGTACTCGTCGCTGTGAAGCAGACTTTCCAACCGTCGTGTTCGAATGTGGTGTGTCGGAGTCACTTAGAGCCCTTCAGACGGATGCTCGGTGGTGGCTCACGAACGGTACACCAGAGGTGAACATTGTCATCCTCATCTCGATTGATCGCGGTACGCAGGACGTCAAACTGGAGAGGTGGGGGATGGTACAGCAGCAAAGGCCCTCCACCAGAGCGAATCCGACCGCGGTGGCCAGGGTACCGGGCATGATTCAGGAAGTAACCATACAAAATGGCATCGTCAACGGGGGTCCGCTTACCTTCCCATTTCGGGACGTTTTTGAGCGCCCACCGGCCCCAAACGAACACGACATAATCATTACCGAACAGCAATTGGTTCACTGGGCGGAATTTTTGTGGGAGGTAGTGCAGCCCTGAAAGTGACTTAGGGCGTAAGGGAGGTGAAAGGAGGGAGTAGAAGGGGGCAAGAGGGGAAGAGGAACTAGGGGATTGGGTTGAGGAGAGCAGTGGGCAACTGTATGTGTGTTTTGCCTAGGTAGATGTATAAAAAAAATTGCATCCAAGATCTCGAACCCTGTATTATTAACATTAATCTCTGTATTATTCACATTACCCAATTATCCACTCATTGTCTATTTCAGGAGGAAATTCTTATATAGTTACTAACTCACGGCTACAGATACGAGATGTACTGGCCGTACATGACCGGTGTCTATATGCGTGATAAGGTCTGGCATAAAAACGACGGTTTTCTACTGGGCTTGTCGGTATCGGGTGCCGTGGCAGCGGTACCCGTGACCCGGGTTCGGGGTCAGGGTTGTGCGGGTTCGGGGTTGGCCAGGGAGGTATGTATTAACTGAAGATAGCGCTTCTGAGCAACTTACAGTGAAATACGCTTTCCCCGGTACGTCTGCTGGTGAGAATCCCGTATCCCATATTCTCTGCACAGTCCATAGCATGCGCACTATCATGAATAGAAAATCATTGTGTTGCACATGAGACAAAGCAACTGCTTCTGTCTGCTATGTTGAGCGCGATAACTGCTGCGCCGGAGAAAGAAAAGGACTACATACGGCGAGAGTATGCCGCTCTGGACTGTGGCGAGTGATAAGCGATGATCGTGGTCACGAGCGTTGCAGCTCAGCGAAGCGGACGGCGCTCGATCCTGGATTGTCGGGAAAATGTGACAATTGATAGAAATGCAACATAATGTAACTTTGTTGCGAATCATTCAGCAAATTCATACAAAAGCAACACGTATCGTCCAACTCAATGTTAAAAAAAAAACAAAAAAAAAAAAAAAAACAGTCCTTCCACTTCTTTCCAATTCACCGCGTTACGTCATATCACTCGGCTTATCTTCCGCTGTAACACTACCCTTATTCCCCCTCCCCGGCTTCACATCCTTATCGAGAGCTCGCTGTCTCTCATCAATCCCCGCATCCGTACTTCCCAATTCAGTCGTAATTGCTTTACTCTTCGTTGCGCCATACTGAGACAGTCCCAATCCTTGCTTCTTCCTTCCCTGCTGTCCATCATGCCTTAACTCCGTTGAAGTCATCCCAGAACCAGGATGTCCAGCTCCAGTATGTACATCCTTCGATGTCGCTCCCGGCATACCATCCAAGGAGCCGGTATACGCCGAGGGGGACGAAGTGCGCATGGGCTGATTTTCGGGGCTCGGATTTGGCTGGTAGGTACTGTTTTTAGGTGCACTGCCGGGAGGGAAGGTTTGAGCGCGGAATGTAGGGACAGAGTCTTTGGGAGAGGCGTGTTGACCAATTTGATGCTGATGAGGAATGGGAGTTAGTCAAACGATATATTGGATGGAGGGCCGATCGGATTATGGAAGAGGAAACAGATGCGAGAGGGTGGGAAGTGTGAACTTACGCCTTTGGTGGTCATTGGGTGATCACGAGGGCGAGATGGGTGGAATTCACCTTGGCCCACAACAGATTCGGAATTATGCTCAGCCATTCTGAAACTTGAAATATCGAAGTTGGCCCAAAATAACAAATGGAGGCTTTCGGGGCTTTTTGTTAAAAGTTGCCCGAAGAGAGAACGACTTCGCAGCAGAGAGGGGGAACGAAGGTTTTATATTTTCCTTCCATCAATTGTCCGTTCACAGCCAATTTGACGTCAACGCCACCTCAAACTATTCCTCCAGTTGACTCCCAAAGGTTCTCCTGATCTCCTCCCAAGGAATTGCGGTGATCCAATTTGCATATCATCATGAGACGCAACTCATTTGCCAAGTTCGGCAGCCCATGGAATTGGCAGCGGGTGACGTAATTATGCGCCAATGGGGCTCTGCGTAAGGCTGACATGGATAGACGTTGCCGATCCGGTGTCAGCCTTGCGGCGGGAGCAGGGAAAAAAAAAACGGGTGGGGCTGAGCAAGTTTGTGGCACCAAGTCTCTTTTGACGACCACTGCGGAGATGTTGAGCCTACCAACATCTCCCATATCCTAACCAAAATTTCCTGCTGTTATCTTAGAATTGACGAGCTCAGAAAGCAACATACGAGTTGTACATCATTCCATTCATGGAAGTCTATCCAAACCCAGCTCTTGTGGAGCAACGTCCCCAGCCCGATGAGCTTCCAACATACGAAGCTGCAACAGCTCGAGATCCGTTACCGCTCATAGCGAAGTATCTTTACCCTGAAGACTTACACCGGGTCGCGCTTGTTTCCCGGCGGTGGAGACGCGCGGTGCAAGATACATTATGGGAACAGCCGGATAGATTATGGGAGTTAGGCGATAGGAGTGCGTTGGGTATGTATGCTTTCCACTATTTTTTCGGAAAATGATTGTTGTGCCGCGCGCTAACAGTGCAAGTATGTGTAGCTAATTTCCAGCTGTTCCTCCGTACCCTCTATCACCTCCCTGCTACATCAACTACTCTCCCGACCCGTTCTCTCTCTCTGCTTTCCATTCAACCTTCGTTGTTCACCGTCATTTCACCAAATTGGCTATGTCTTCTCTTAACGAAACTACCGCAGCTCCATGAATTATCTATATCCGCTTTTCCGTACATCAACCATGACTCACTATCATATCTCTCTTCTTGTTCCGTCCCTTCTCATATCTCTCTTCGCGAACTATCACTCACCGGCTGTACAAATGCTACTTCCACTGGTCTCGTTGCATTGCTTGAGCGTCTACCCGAACTGGAAAGCCTAGACCTTTCCACAACCTCCGGAGCAGGGAGTTTAGGCACACTAAGGGCAATATCAAGAATGCGGAAATTGAACAATCTACGACTTCGAGAGCTCGGTCTAACGACAGAAGCTTTGAAAGTAGCACTCCAGGGATTGGGAACACAGCTATGGAGACTCGACGTTACCGGTAACCCATTATCTGAGGGGGTGATCATCGAGCTGTTGGATTGGAATTTCTCCCCTCCAGAATACCTCGAGTACCATTCCTCTCCACCCCCACCACAGTTTTCCCGAGAACAGACGAGAATGAAAAACAAAGGGATAGCACATATACACCTATCGGCAGCGAAAATCAATAGCGAGGCCATAGGGAAGCTGGTCAAAACCACGCGAATCGAAACCCTCGACATTGGCGATTTCAAACACGGCCATAAGCTCATACCGTTGTTATCCATGTACGCGTTTCAAAAGCTACAGTTTTTGAGAATAGGACATCAGCTGGTTACTTCTTCGAATCATTTAAAGCCGGAAAGTCTCCCCATGCTGAAGACATTAGTTCTTTGCGAAGTTCCCACGCTTGCAAGAAGCTCTAACATCTCAAATGGTATCATCAGTTTCCTTCGGAAACTAGCCGCTACATCCACTGCATTACGTGTTCTAGAACTCGAAATCTGGGAGGTGGGTCTCGACGACAGTGGATCAATTTCGGGCTCGGAGCAGCTTGAAGAGAGTTTTGTTGACAGTAGAGGGTTTTCGTTTTTTTCTGGAGGTTCGGAAGAGGGCGGGAGCGATTGGGCATCGCCGGATATTGTTGCTTCGGGAAGTGTAACGCAAGCTATAGATGTGGTAGACACGATAGCGGACTTTAGAAAGATATCGAAGGGGAGAGGTTGGTGGGATGGAAAGGTGAGGGTTGTGAAAGATCTAGGAGGGAAAGAAAGTAGGGAGAGGGGAGCAGAGGGGGAACGGTGGGGGATTGTGAAGGAAAGAGTTTAAATGAGGTGTGTTTCGTTTCTGTGGTATCGTTTTTGCTGCAGTAACGAGCATTCCTAAACCGTTCACTCTGGTTCTGGGTATCAGAAATGTATGGACTCTTATTGAGCTTTCTTTCCATTTCTATCCCATCTCACCCTTCTGC